>JAJOOS010005763.1:0-48714 GCA_029582725.1 Solanum chiquidenum
TTCTCTTTCTAACATCACTCCACTACTAAAAGATCTCTGAAAAGATATCTCCCAATACTCTTTTGAGGTCATTACTACTGATTGTCAACACTGGACTTGATTTCAAATCTTATCATCTCCCCCTTAGGTCTAAAGCTGACACTTGAAAGCTATGGACAAATTCCAACATTTCTAACTGATCTACATTCTCTTCTACTCTAACACTTGGGAGAAATTTACATCATGATTACCGAACTCTCCATAGGCAGATACTAAGACCTCTTTCTAAGGTGTTCCTCTTAACCTCTTCAGTTACATACCCTCTCGGTACACCTCTTAATGCTTCTTATTAGTCTTGTGACTTAGTTACACTTCACTGTACTTATCTAAAGGTTAGGGTCTCCCACTTGTACCACTCTTATTTATTGCAGCTTATCACCTCAATTCCTCACCTACTCTATGTCAAGTCTTCTAGATGAAATCTACAGACTAACACCATCACTCTCATGTTGCCATCCTTTCGATCATGACACTCATCTCAAATTCAAGCTTAATGTTAATTACTAAACCCGAATAGCAATATGATTGCTCGCCACTACTATGCACAATTTTAGAAACACTCATTCACCAGAACATTATTACAAGTAGTCAATCCTTACCTCTTAGCCTCTACACTCACAATTTACCATCACAATCCACTTCACAACTTAACTATTACTTACTCACTGTGCATTATATCTCAAATAGTTTTGTCACCCTTAAAATACCATGAGGTTCTCATTTCAAAATTCATAAGCCTAGCTTGGGTCTATCACTTTATGAGTTCACTGCTATCTGATTCCACACCTATATTTAGTCTCCTAAAAAATTATGACACATCAACATCAAATTTATTCTGGTTAACAATATAGTCTAACTTATCTTGACTAGTATCTATTTCTCTTCCTTCCATCAAGAACTCTCTACAACTTTATTACTCCTTTTTATACTCATAAAGGAACTCATTACTTATAACTAACTGGGTGCATGATTGCAATAACATAAT
Source organism: Solanum chiquidenum (assembly GCA_029582725.1). Classification (NCBI taxonomy): domain Eukaryota; kingdom Viridiplantae; phylum Streptophyta; class Magnoliopsida; order Solanales; family Solanaceae; genus Solanum; species Solanum chiquidenum. The sequence goes on from JAJOOS010005763.1 coordinate 1,025, forward strand.
TTACCCCATCACTATCTCCTTTCCTTAAATTACTGAACCTCTGCATACTATTCTCTTGACTTAAGGGGAACTCTTTACTACTACTGCTCATAATCTCGTAGCTCACGCTACCTTTTCAGGTGATAATATTACCCAAGCTCTACAACACACTTCCTCGTAAGGATCTCAGCTAAAATGAGACTTAGAGAAGAGATTATAACTCACTTTTACCTCAAACGCATGATTCATAGGACCATGAGTGCATTCCTCTGAAAGTCAACACTTAACTCACTAATGGGCTTCTCTCAATCCACTCTGGAGTCTCATGACTTCCTAAAGACTCTTGCTAATAGCAACTCATCGATAAAGGACTAACTTTTCTTTTCAACCACCTCTAGTATCAAGGGTAGTCGAATGAATCTAAGAAATGCATAATCATGAATAAATCTCTATGACATAGCTCTATTAAACAATTAAGAGTTTGAAAGAAAGGAGACTTTTCTTAAATGCCTATAATCTATCATTTATAGAAGTGAAGCCCTCATAACCGTAAACAAGACCCTACTGACACGACTTCATAGACACCTTAGGACACTTGAACTTTGTGCTCTGATACCAAGTTTGTCATGACCCGAGTCTACACCCTGGACATGGCCAGCACTCGAGAACCATTGCTAGTCCCCAAGTGAACCCTTATCCTGGCTGACTACAAGCGGAAAATTAACTCAAGCATACAAAACTTAAAAACATAATAAAATTCATCAACTCAGATACAAAGCTTTAACTCATATGATTTACTCTAAATAAAAATAGAATATTCAACTAGCCAACACTAGGCAAGTCAAATCTTTAATATATTTAATAAGATAAATGAAACAAATTTCTCAAACTCTACTGTCTATCTATGAAGCCTATACCTGACAAAGATGGAAGTCGAGATAAGACCCACGACATCCTGACAAAACTAAAAAGTAAATAAAATCCTCTGGAAGCAAGGAGGCTCACCAGAGCTAACTCGAACTCCATGTGTTATCAATGAAGCTCCTATTGATGATCCAGAATACCTGTATCTACATCATGAAATGATGCAGGCCAAATGGCTTAGTACATGGAATGTATGTGCATGTAAGGGGAATTCTAAAGCATAACATAAGCTTGAACTTAATAAAAAGGAAACATACTTACCTCTTCTCAACTCACTCAACTAAACTCAACTCAAACAATACTCAAGGATACTAAAAAATACTCAAACTTACTCAACTCAGAAGTACTCAAGGGTAAGATATTCAACTCAGAAATAAGGTTCTTAACTCAGTGAAATAGGGCTCAACTCAATATTAACGTACTCAACTCAATGAAACACAGTTCAACTCAAGATATTCAAGAACAAAGCAACAGTAAAAGATGCAATATATGGAAAGCATTTAAAACAGTAGATAGCAATTCAAAGTATTGAAGAATACAATAACAACTCAATTTGTATATGATAACATATAATATAACTATATGGGAGCTTCTCTGTCACGCCCCGAAGATACCCCCATGATGTGGACATGGGACCAAGGATCACGAGTGACCCAAAGCTAACCCTGCTGGCATATCATAAGCATACTAAATAAACTGAAGTAAGAAAACACTGTGCGGAAGCTAAATCATAAGATAGACTGAAATAAAATGATGGGGAATACCCATAACTATATCTGATTATATAGAAAGTGTGAGTTTAACAACAACTGAAAGATCAAACTCAATTACTAAAGTTGAAACTAACTATGTCTGAAATAAGCCTTTAATTGACAAAAAGTGATGGGACAAGACCCAACCAAATCTAACAAAACTGAAACTAAAGACTAAAAGCAAAAGAAACATGTATGGCGTCCTCGGGAAATAAGGAATCACAACTGATGTTGCTGAACTGAAGATCGGGAACTGATCTCTACGTGATCTGGAAGCTGAGGACTTGAACCGACATCACGAGATGATGTAGCGTAGAGTATGAATCAGTACTTAAAAGGTACTGAGCATACAAGATAGAATAGAGATGAACAACATACATCACTGAACAAACATAGAACTAAGCAATGACATGACATAAGCATGATACCATACTAAATATAATGAACATGAACTTACTGAATGCAATGACCAAGTTTATAACATGCTGAGACTAAAATCTGAGTGTAACTAATAACATGGTCAATGTAATATAATTTGATTGTAAGGGAGTTACTAAAAACTGACATAAAACCACATGAGGTTAATGTAAAGTCTGATGTATACGCCCCATCGAGAGGACCCAATATACCCTACTAGAGTTGTAGAGGCATGACTGGCATGATCACTAACTTGATGCCCACAAAGGGGACTTACAACCTACGGGGCACGTAGTTATGGGACTTGAGGGTGACTGACCCTAGTCCATTCGGTATTAAGCTACTCCCAATTGATTATGTAATTAACAATTTATGACTGAATTTATGTAAATCTAGATAGCTCAAAATACTGACATGCTAACTGGAAATGCAACATTAATGTGCTAATAATGAAACATTAAAATATAACGCATGTATAACTGAGATAACTGACCTAGCATGTGTAATTCATGAACTAAAAGGAACTACATAGCTAGGGTTCTAAATTTATGAAAGAATCTATGCAAAACAATACTAAAATCATGATAATCTGATTTGAATCATTCTAAAAGCTAAAACCCAACAATTTCTAACATTCAAGAAACCCTAGGTCTAGATAATATTAAGGGAATCAAGAATATGACTGAATTATAGGGACCTAATGGGTGAAAGGAACCCACTAGTGAAATTCCACATACCTGGTGACGAATTCCAAGGAGAAATCTTTCGATTTTTAGGGTTGAAACTGATTAAAACTAGTTGCATTCTTGGACTAGGGCTTGGTCAACTTTTTCTCTTTCTTCTCATTCAACTTGGATGAATTTTGGAGAATGAGTTGATAGGGTAAGTTCTAATTAGTTTACTAGGCTAAAACGGACCAAAATTACATAGTTTAGGTGTTAAACGACGTAGTTTGGGGGTCCAATGCATAGGGAAAAGACCAAACGACACCTAACTTAAAAGCTATGGGGGTCACCGACGGATCAGACTGACAGACCCTGGATGGACCCACAATTGGTTTTGGTCTACCGTCGGTCGATATTGGGATCTAAATTTTGGGGGTCTGAACTACGGCCCTGGACCACGGATCGTGGTCTGACCTACGGTCCGTAGATCCTGGTGTAGGTCTACCCTTTGCTGATTTTCCTACGCCTTTTCTAGGAGGGGCTGCAATTAGTGAACAACGGACCACCAGGATGGACCGTGGGTCACTCTACGGTCCGTGGTTGGTGCCTGTTGGTGGGACCTCCAACTTCTAAAATTTGTATTTTGGTAGTTCTAGAATACGAGGTGTTACATTATCTCCTCCTTCGGAACCTTCATCCTCGAATGAATACTGAACTAGCTGGAGATGGAGCGAAAGAGCTACAAACCCTACCACTAATTACTGGAAAACTAATTTTTGACTGAACTAAGTTCCAAAAACATGCAAATACGTTGAATATGCAAGTAAAATCTGAAGGAACATGATACGAAGACTGAAGCTACGCATGAATGAATGAAAATTTGGAGAGGAACTTTTACCTCCAGCAGGAATGGAATCAGAAGGAAATAGGTGAGGATACTTGTTCTTCATGGCTGTTTTTGCTTCCCAAGTTGCTCCCTCTACGGACTGACTGGTACACAAAACCTTCATTGAAGTGACTTCTTTGTTTCTCAACTTTCGAACCTGACGATCAAGGATCTTAACTAGCACATCCTCATAAGTGAGACTATCACTCACAACCACACTTTCTAAAGGTACTATATATGCTGGATCACTCACACACTTCTTGAACAACGATATGTGAAAGACCGGATGCACTGTCGCTAGTTCTGTTGGTAACCCTAACTCATAAGACACTTTACCCACTCTTTTGAAGACTTGTAAGGGACTACATATCTAGGACTTAGATTCCTTTTTTTCCAAATCTCATCACCCCTTTCATAGGTGACATTTTCTGAAAAACCCAAACATCAACTTGGAACTCTAAGTCCATTCTCCTTACATTTGCATAGGATTTTTGGCGACTCTGGGTTGTCTTAAGTCTATCTCTAATTAGCTGAACTTTTTCCATGGCATCATGAAATGAATCTGGCCCTATCTAGGCGGCTTCACCTACTTCAAACCAACCAACTGGAGATCTACATCTACGCCCATAAAATGCCTCAGAAGGGGCCATCTGAATACTATAATGGTAGTTATTATTGTAGGCAAACTCAATAAGAGGAATGTGATCATCCCAACTACCCTTGAAATCGATCACGCAAGCTCTCAACATGTCCTCTAACGTCTGAATGGTACACTCTGCCTGACCATCCGTCGGTGGATGAAATGTTGTGCTAAGATTAACCTGAGTACTAAGACCTTTCTGAAATGACTTCCAGAAATGATAGGTAAACTGAGGACTTCTATCTGAAATGATAGACAAAGAAACCCCATAAAACCTAACTATCTCATTAATGTAAATCTTGGCGTAATCCTCTGCCAAATTTGTAGTCTTAATAGCCAAAAAGCACGTAGACATAGTAATTCTGTCAATTATCACCGAAATAGAGTCATGCATTCTACGAGTACGAGGTAAACCTGTAATGAAGTCCATGTTGATCTCTTGAGTCATACCTCCTAGTTTCTAATGTTCTACCTTCACTTCTTGGCAATTATGTCACTTAGCCATAAAATCCACTATATCCCTTTTCATACCATTCCACCAAAATACTTAACGCAGATCGCGGTACATCTTAGTGGAGCCTGGATGAATAGAACACCTGGAGTTATAGGCTTCTGCAAGATTCTGCTGTCTCAACTTACCCACCTTGGGAACACATAATCGATCCTGATAGGGAAGCACACCATCTTCCCCTTTGGAGAAACCTTCAACTCTCTATTGATGGACTACACCCTTTAGTCGAAGCAATATTGGATCACTGTCCTTTTTCCTTAACCTCTCCTACCAATGAAAATTTTGACCCATTCTGAACTGTTACACCACCATCTGATATGCTCATAAGGCAAACTCCCAAGTGAGCAAGCCTGTGAACATCCTTTGCTAGTTATTTTCTTTCTTCCTCAACAAGTGCTACACTACCAATAGATAGTCTACTAAGAGCATCTGCTACTACATTGGCCTTACTAGGACGGTAATGCACACTCATGTAGTAATCCTTGAGGAACTCAAGACAACTCCTATGGCGAAGATTCAACTCTTTCTGGGTGAACACATACTAAAGGCTCTTATGGTCTGTGAACACATCTACGTGAGCACCATACAAGTAATGTCTCCAAATTTTAAGTGCAAACACCACTGCTGCAGGATCGAGGTCATGAGTCAGATAGTTCTTCTCATGCACCTTAAGATGTCTAGAAGCATATGCTATAACCTTACCTCGCTGCATTAACACACAACCTAGGCCGACTCTGGATGCATCACAATAGATAACATAACCGCCTGAACCCTCTAGTAAAGTCAAAATATGATCTGTAGTCAACCTAGTTTTCAGTTCTACAAAGCTTTTCTCACTATCATCTGACCACTGAAACTTAACCTTTTTCTGAGTTAACTTAGTAAATGGAGAATCTATGGATGAAAATCCTTCCGTGAACCTTCTATAGTAACCAGCCAAATCCAAGAAGCTTATAAAGGAGAGGTTGGTCTAGGCCATTGTCTCACTGCTTCTATATTTTGAGAATCCACTCGGATCCCTTCGCTAGACACAATATGCCCAAGAAAAGCAATAGACTGCAACGAAAATTCACACTTACTACACTTAGCAAATAATTGGCGATCTTTGAGAGTTTGCAGGACAACCCTCAAATGAGTCGTATGTTCTTCCTCTTTCCTAGAGTAAATGAGGATATCATCACTAAAGATGATAACGAACAAGTCCAAATATTGCTTGAACACCCTGTTCATCAATTACATGAAAGCTGCAGGAGCATTGGTCAGACAAATGACATAACTACATATTCATAATGACCATACCGAGTCCTGAAGGCTATTTTCAGAATGACACTATGTCTGAGCTGATGATAACCGGATTTGAGGTCTATTTTTGAGAAATGACTAGCACCCTGAAGTTGGTCAAACAAGTCATCAATTCTAGGGATAAGATACTTATTCTTGATTGTGACCTTGTTCAACTATCTATAAATGTACATCCTGCGAGAACCATCTTTCTTCTTCAAGAACAACACTGGTGCACACCATGGGAAAATACTAGGTCTGATGAAGCCCTTATCTAGAAGGTCTTTCAACTTCTCTTTCAATTCCTTAAGCTCTGCTGGAGCCATTATGTTTGAAGGAATAGAATTAGGCTGGGTATCTAGAAGGAGAGCAATTCCAAAGTTGATTTCCCTTTCGGGAGGAACTCTGGGAAGATCTTATGGAAACACTTCCGGACACTCATTAACTACTGCAACTTACTCAAGAGGTGGGGTTTCAGAGCTTGAATCCTTAACCCGAACTAGATGATAGAGACAACCCTTAGAGATGATCTTTCTGGCCTTAAGGAAAGAAATTAATCAACCCATAGGCGCTAAGTTATTACCCTTCCATTCTAAGATTGGTTCGTCTAGAAACTGAAAATGAACGATCCTAGTTCTACAATCGACTCATGCATAACGAGGAATGTAACCAATCTATTCCTAGAATGACATCAAAGTCTACCATTTCTAACTCTACAAGATGTGCTGAGGTGAATTTCTTGGATACTGTGACAGGGCAATTTTTGTATACCCGTGTAGCTATAACTGGGTCACCGACTGGAGTAGATACTAATAAGGATTCTGATAGATTTTCTGGACTGACACCAAAGTTTAATGCTATAAAGGGAGTTACAAAAAAACAAAGTAGCCCCTGTTGTCTTTCTACTAAGTGAACCATATGTGAGCCACATTCTTAAGCTGGTAGGATGCCAACTCAACCCTACCATTACCAGTCATTTGCATCACTCCAAATATTTTCTTAACCTCATCAATGAAGTTATGTAGATCCTCACCAATCAGCGATACTAAGAACTCAGCCGAATTAATCCTAACATAATCACGAACCCTAGCTGCCACAGATCCACAACTAGCATTTGCAGAAACTTGAGCCTGCTGGTTGTTCTGGTTAGTCACACTCTGAGCCAAAAGTTGAATGGTGTTCCGTAACTCAACATTCGAAACTTCTTGATCTGGGATTGGGGGAGCTACGTTAGCATTTCATGCATTCGTATTCCTTCTGTAAGTTCTACGAGGAGGCATGATCTGAAATGCATAACATCGAGTTAGAAATGAGGAATTAGATCATACCTTACGCACGATAAGAGTAACAAAGAAAGTAAAGTTTTCCTAAAACACTTCGTAGCTTCCCTCTCATTAGATGTGGTGCATTTCACACCCATGAAAAGGACTCTACTTAGTGTGGCTTTTATACATCCTAGGACTCTTAAACCTAGTGCTCTGATACCAAGTTTGTCAGGCACCGAAGCTACCCTAGGACTCAGACACGGGACCTAGGATTACGAGTGATCCCAAGCTAACCCTGCTATCATATCATAAGCATACTAAATAAATTGAAGTAATAAAACACTATGCGGAAGCTAAATCACAAGATAAACTGAAATGAAATGATAGGGAATACCCATAACTATCTGAATATATAAAAATTTAGAGTTTAACAACAATTGAAAGGTCAAACTCAAATGCTAAAGATGAAACTAACTATGTCTGAAATAAGCCTCTAACTGACTAGAAGTGCTAAGACATGCCCCAACTAAATCAAAGAAAACTGAAACTAAAAACTAAAAGCAAAAGAAATATATTTGTCATCATTGGGAAATGAGGACTCACTACTGATGCTGCTGAACTGAAGAGCAGGAACCGATCTATACGTGATCTGGAAGCTGAGGACCTGAACCTACATCACGAGAAGATGTAGCACAGAGTATGCGCCACTACTTGAAAGGTACCAAGCATCCAGGATAGAATAAAGCTGAACAACATACATAAGTGATCAAACATATAATTGAGCAATGACGTCACATGAACTAAATGTGGAGTCTGATGTATACGCCTCATCGAGAAGACCCAATTTACCCTGCCAGAGGTATAGAGGCATGACTAGCGTGATAACTAAATTGATGCTCAAATAGGGGACTTACAACCTACAGGGTACGTAGTTCTGGGACTTGAGGGTGACTGACCCTAGTCCACTCGGCATTAAGCTACTCCCAATTGATTATGTAATTAACAATTTATGACTGAATTTTTGTAACACTGGATAGCTCAAAATACTGACATACTAACTGAAAAAATGCAACATTAATGTGCTAATAATGAAACATTCAAATCTGAGGCATTTATACCTGAGATAATTGACCTAGCATGTGTAATTCATCAACTAAAACAACTTAATAGCTAGGGTTCTGAATTTACGAAAGAATCTACACAAAATAATATTAAATCATGATAATCTGATTTGGATCATTCTTACAGCTAAAACCCAACAATTTCAAACATTCAAGAAACCCTAGGTCTAGATAATATTAAAGGAATCAAGAATCTCACTGAATTTCAGGGACCTATTGGGTGAAAGAAACCCCCTAGTGAAATCCCACATACCTGGTGACGAATTCCACGGATAAATCTTTTGATTTCGGGGTTGAAACTGATAAAAATATGTTGTGTTGTTGGACTAGGGCTTGGTCAACTCTCTTCTTCTTTTCGTTCAACTTGGATGAATTTTGGAGAATGAGTTGACTAGGGTAAGTTCTAATTAGTTTACTAGGCTAAAAATAACCAAAACTACGTTGTTTAGGGGTTAAACAACGTAGTTCAGGGGTACAACGTAGTTCAGGGGTACAACGCATAGGGAAAAGACAAAACGACCCCTGACTTAAAAGCTATCGGGGTCACCGATGGACCAGACCGACAGACCGTGGATGGACCAGAGGTCTGTTCTGGTCGACCGTCGATCGATACTGGGATCTGAATTTTGGGGATCAGATCTACGTCCCTGGAACACGGACCGTGGTCTGACCTACGGTTCATAGGTCCTGGCTTGGGTCTACCTCTTGCTGATTTTCCTGGACAGTTTCTAGGAGGGGCTACAGGTGGTGAATCACGGACCATCAAGACGGACCGTGGGTCACCCTACGGTCCATAGGTGGTTCCCGTCGGTGGCACCTGCAACTTTTGAAATCTGCATTTTGGTAGTTCTAGCATACGGGTTCTTACATTATCTTCCCCTTAGGAACCTCCGTCTTCTAATGAAGACTAAACTAGATGGAGATGGAGGGAAAGAGCTGCAAACCGTACCACTAAACACTGGAAACTGATTTCTAACTGAACTAAGTTTCAAGAACTAGCAAATACGCTGAAAATGCGAGTAAAAACTAAAGGAATATGATACTAAGACTGAAGCTACGCATGAATGACTAAAACATTGGGGAGGAACTTTGACCTCCAGCTGGAATCGAATCGGAAGGAAAGAGGTGAGGATACTTGGTCTTTATGGCTGCTTCTACTTCCCAAGTAGCTCCCACTACGGACTAACTCCTCCACAAAACCTTCACTGAAGCGACTTCGTTGTTTCTCAACCTTCGAACCTGACGATCAAGGATCTTAACTGGCACATCCTAATAAGTGAGACTATCATTAACAACCACACTTTCTGAAGGTACTATTGATGCTGGATGATTAATAATGTTTCAAAGACACTTCATCCAATACTAAGCATCAACGATCGTTAGTTAGTAATATAACCCAAATAAGTGAGTTGGGGTCGAGTCCCAAGAGAGTGGTTCGTACTCAAGAATAAAAAGAAAAGAATAGGTAAAATAAAATACGAATAAAAGCATGGCAACACGGGATTTGGTTTCAAATATCAGCTACAACAACAAATAACACGAAAATAACAAGTATGGACATGGGTTCTTGGGATGTGATTGGATTATGGGATAAGGTAGACAAATGGGTGATTGCAATTAATAGTGAATAGATGTAAATTAGTGAATAAGCTAGCCTTTAGTGGGGATAAACTCTCTCTCAAACAATTTACCCTGAATCAAATTGGTTTCTCTCGAACACCAATAAGCAACAATTAAGAATAGCCGATGCGTTAGTCCATTCACTCTCTCGAGCTGAATGTGTGGAAAAGGGTTTAGGATTCACTCTCTTAAGCTGAACCCATGACAACCCAATACCCATGGACCATCAAATCAGTAATCTTGGTTTCCAAACCTCTCTGTCGAGCAAGCCAAAAACACGAAGGTAGAGTTGCATTTGCAACTACAACCCTTAAGATTAAGCCACAATTACTAAATGAAATCATTATTAAACAATATTTAAACTATCAATTAACAATACCCAACAACTAAATCAACCCATAATCACACCCCAAGAATTGGGGTTTTAGCTAGATATCATAAAAAACTAGAAATCGTTACCAAATTGTCTTTCCATTAACTGGGTACGATTAATATAGTCTTTTAAAAGGTCTAAGATGAAGAATCTTTAACACCCACTTCCAATTTCTTAGAAATGGAAATCTTTAAATCTTCAAAGCTAAGGAAATATTGTTTCAAAACTCAATTCTCAACTTTCTAACTTGAAAACTGAACAATAATGAAAACTATTGAATGCTAGATTAAAAATCTGATACTAAACTAAAATTTCAAAGATGTATTTATAGTCGCCAAAAATGTGCTGCGAAGGACCATTCGGCACAATAAGTCAGGATCGCCGATCAACTCGGCGATTCTCACTTTGGTCAATTCCGTCGCCTTTTTGCTTTGGCCTTCAGCAACTTCAAGCTCTGTAACTTTGGTCGATATGGTACTACATCGCAGAACCATTCGGCGACTTGCCGACTGCTTCTTTTTATCGCCGACTTGGTTTTTTCTTTCAAGGCTTGGCACAATAGAATATTAGGCGAGACCATAGCCATTCGGCAACTCGCCCAATGGTTTAGGCGATCCTCATGCCTTCTTTTCTTTATTTTTTTAGCTGTCTTGTTCCTTTTTGCTCATTAGTGTCCAGGATTAGTTCCCCAATCCAAATAATTGAAAATCAAGGTTTTACATCAGTTATTCGCACAAAATATGCAATTGAGGACACTAAATCTATTAAAATAAAGCCCTAAATGAGTCGAAATAGTGGAATCATCAATACTCTCAACTTAAACTTTTGCTTGTCCTAAAATAAAACTCAAGTTCAACAGTTCAAAAAAGGATGTCTCAAACAGTGCTACACAAGACTCAATCATGAATGCACACAAAAAGAGTCAATTTACTCATGCAAGGATCAATTGTGCACTAAAAGATTCAAGTTGTGACTCACCATTCTCAAAGATTCTCAAGTTCACAATACTTGCTTCAAACGCCAGTTCAAGCTCAACAATGGTACCAAAATGACCTCACACAAAGAATGATTTCAAATTCACACACAATGGTTCCCAATTCAAAGCTCCAACATTAAATGCACCGCTCACACTCACAACATGAACACAATGCATGATTTCACCCATAGGTTTGCCCTTATTTTCCAATCAACAATTGTTTCAGCTCACTCAAGATCAAAAAGGTCTTTTCAAGGCTTGTAACGGGGCTGAGTGCAAGGGTATGGTTATTTAGGCTCAATTCCTGCAATCCTCATGAAATGTGGTGTGAACAACACTAAACTTTTGAGCCCAAATAGTGGACTCATCAACACTCTCAACTTAAACTTTTGCTTGTCCTAAAGTAAAACTCAAGTTCAACAGTTCAAAAAAGGATGTGTCAAACAATGCTACACAAGACTCAATCATGAATACACACAAAAAGACTCAATTTACTCATGCAAGGATCAATTGTGCACTCAAAGATTCAAGTTGTGATTCACCATTATCAAAGATTCTCAAGTTCACAATACTTGCTTCAAATGCAAGTTCAAGCTCAACAATTGTACTAAAATGCCCTCACACAAAGAATGATTCCAAATTCACACACAATGGTTCCCAATTTAAAGCTCCAAAATTAAATGCAACGCTCACACTCACAAAGATGAACACAATGCATGATTTCGCCTATAGGTTTGCCCTTATTTTCCAATCAACAATTGTTTCATCTCATTCAAGATCAAAAAGGTCTTTTCAAGGCTTGTAACGAGGTTGAGTGCAAGGGTATGGTTATTTAGGCTCAATGGCTGCAATCCTCATGAAATGTGGTGTGAACAACACTAAACTTTTGTGCCCAAATAGTGGACTCATCAACACTCTTAACTTAAACTTTTGCGTGTCCTAAAGTAAAACTCAAGTTCAACAGTTCAAAAAAGGATGTCTCAAACAGTGCTACACAAGACTCAATCTTGAATGCACACAAAAAAGACTCAATCTACTGATGCAAGGATCAATTGTGCACTCAAAGATTCAAGTTGTGACTCACCAGTATCAAAGATTCTCAAGTTCATAATACTTGATTCAAATGCAAGTTCAAGCTCAACAATGGTACTAAAATGCCCTCACACAAAGAATGATTCCAAATTCACACACAATGGTTCCCAATTTAAAGCTCCAAAATTAAATGCAACGCTCACACTCACAAAGATGAACACAATGCATGATTTCACCCATAGGTTTGCCCTTATTTTCCAATCAACAATTGTTTCAGCTCACTCAAGATCAAAAAGGTCTTTTCAAGGCTTGTAACGGGGCTGAGTGCAAGGGTATGGTTATTTAGGCTCAATTCTTGCAATCCTCATGAAATGTGGTGTGAACAACAGTAAACTCTTGAGCCAAAATAGTGGACTCATCAACACTCTCAACTTAAACTTTTGCGTGTCCTAAAGTAAAACTCAAGTTCAACAGTTCAAAAAAGGATATCTCAAACAGTGCTACACAAGACTCAATCTTGAATGCACATAAAAAAGACTCAATCTACTGATGAAAGGATCAATTGTGCACTCAAAGATTCAAGTTGTGACTCACCAGTATCAAAGATTCTCAAGTTCATAATACTTGATTCAAATGCAAGTTCAAGCTCAACAATGATACTAAAATGCCCTCACACAGAATGATTCCAAATTCACACACAATGGTTCCCAATTTAAAGCTCCAAAATTAAATGCAACGCTCACACTCACAAAGATGAACACAATGCATGATTTCACCCATGGGTTTGCCCTTATTTTCCAATCAACAATTGTTTCAGCTCACTCAAGATCAAAAAGGTCTTTTCAAGGCTTGTAATGGGGCTGAGTGCAAGGGTATGGTTATTCAGGCTCAATGGCTGCAATCTTCATGAAATGTGGTGTGAACAACACTAAACTTTTGAGCCCAAATAGTGAACTCATCAACACTCTCAACTTAAACTTTTGCTTGTCCTAAAGTAAAACTCAAGTTCAACAGTTTAAAAAAGGATGTCTCAAACAGTGCTACACAAGACTCAATCATGAATGCACACAAAAACACTCAATTTACTCATGCAATGATCAATTATGCACTCAAAGATTCAAGTTGTGACTCACCATTATAAAAAATTCTCAAGTTCACAATACTTGCTTCAAATGCAAGTTCAAGCTCAACAATGGTACTAAAATTCCCTCACACAAAAAATGATTCCAAATTCACACACAATGGTTCCAAAATTAAATGCAATGCTCACACTCACAAAGATGAACACAATGCATCATTTCACCCCATAGGTTTGCCCTTATTTTCCAATCAACAATTGTTTCAGCTCACTCAAGATCAAAAAGGTCTTTTCAAGGCTTGTAACGGGGCTGAGTGCAAGGGTATGGTTATTTAGGCTCAATGACTGCAATCCTCATGAAATGTGGTTTGAACAACCCTTTCTTTCCTTTTCTTCATCACTTTCATTCGTGCTCACAAGTCACCCCATTATTCACTTTCCATGAACTGTTAGAATCCCCATTTCTTTTTGTATTTTCACAACTTTATTCCACCACTTTTTTCAATCTTTTCTTCTTCCTTTTTTTATGGAGGGGTTCTATTTTTCTCAAAACCATGGGTCAAAGGAGACTTTCTTGAACTTCTTGATTTACCTTCTCTTTTCACCACACCCCTTCTTAGGCTTTTGGCTTAAGTTGGTTGTTCACACAAACCACAAATCATGAGGTCTATAGGTAATGGATCAAGAAAGGTCACAATTTCATCAACTTTCTTCCAATAAAAGGCTAAGGCTCGAAGGGTGTTCAAGCGAAGTTCACACACTCACAAGGTAGGCCACAAAAGAGGTATAATGTCAATTTGTTTCACACTCTTCAAAGTTACCTAAGATCATATCAAGAGATTGCATCACTTAGTCAACTGGACCAACGGGGAAAACTTTAGGTGTCATCATACATGGTTCACGGTAACCTCATCACACAAGGCATTGACACCAATGTCAAACAAGACTCCACACTTTCTCTAGTGTGCAATGTTCATCATAAGAGACTCAATTTGATACTTGTCTAGTCACAATGATATGCAAAAATTTCTCATATTGTCTATGCAACTTCATTTGGCCTCATTGTAGCCGCACATTCTTTTTTGTTCGATTATGAGCACTATTCAACTCATCGATATTGATCAAGACCAATACTCAAATAAGCAAGGGAATAGCCACATTAAAACACAAACAAGAGGTGGTACATATTTTTTTAAAGGGGTCCAAAAATCATTTATCGTTAAAAACACGAAGCCACAAGCTCAATCATCCACAAAAGCAGTATAAAACACAATTATAGCTCAAAACCCAAATATATACACAAAACCATAGTTACAAAAGACCACAAAATATGGGCCTCACCCCACCACAAAAAAAACATTTGTCCTCAAATGCAATCAAAATAATATCAAAAAGTCAAAATAACGTAAGATAGAGAGGGAGCTAAAGAAGGAATCTGTCCACTCGGTCACTCCATCTGTCTGGACATCAGTGCCCAGTGTTGTGCTTGGAATATGTGCATCAGTTCCCAGAGTCACCTCAGAAGGACTTACTCCACTATAAGATGCCATGGATATCTTTGTCCGCAATGTCTGGATCACTAACTGCAGAATTGTCTCTTCAAGATCTCAAAAATCTCCGCATATGATCTCTTCCCGTATCTCTATCTGCTCCTGGTCGGTCTTTGCATCAGACTCATCAACTATTGCATCATCCCTATACAAGTCTCCAGTGGTAGCCGAAGGAATCTCTGAAGTCTCAGGAGCGTCCAAATTATCTGAAGTCTCCAGTAATGAAGTGAAGTCAGTAGACTTTAAATAGTCTACGTCCTTCCTCAAATCTACTACTACGGCTTTCTAAGACATCAACTCAGAGGTCTCCCCCTGCCTGCTTTCACAAGCCTCAAGTCTTGTGGTGAGAGTTTCAATAAAAGTCTGGAGGGGGGGGTCAGTGCAGCAGTGATGGCACTCTCGATCATTCATAGGATGGATCTCTCAAGTCTGGTCGCCCTTACGTCAGCTGAATGGGTGAGGTACCCCATCTTCAGGAGCATAGTCTGAGTGATCCTGGTGGGCTGGGTAAATGAAGAGGTACCTGGGGTCTGTGAAGCAAGGGAGGACCAAAAGTACTTCAAGGCTCAGAGGCCAAAGTAGGAAAAGATGCCTCTGCAGGTATCGAATCGATGTCCACCTTTGGGGAGGTATCCACCGGAACTGCCCTCCTCATGTCAGCCTCTTCTCGAGTGTACTCGGCCTCAATACACCGGATGTCAGTAGATTAAGACAGGGAAACTTCAATATCTCTCATATCATCTCGGAGCCCTCCAGCAAGCCGACACAACTCTGTTATCAGAAATGGGAATGGCAAGGATATCTGCCACTGTTTGGCCCTCATGGCCATCTCCTGCTCAATGATAAGTCCCAAGTTGAGCCGCCTCTTTCCTAAGATATACCCTAAGCAAGCTGCCTTCGCATGTCGGAGGATGGATTCGTTCTGTGAAGGCATGATGGAGATGCTGATGAATCCAAACCAGTAATGGGCAGCTACATTTAAATCCTTCTTCTCACTCTGGACTCCTACATCCATCCACCTCGGGGTGACGTCAGATAGAAGGGGGGAAAGCCAACCCTTCAAGTCATCCATGGACTAGGCTGTCACCAAGCCCTCATAATCATTCTCGAACCCTGTGGCTCTCTCAATAACAACGTTTATGTAATCGCTACAACACCCAACTTCCACACCTCGGACCATGACTGACTTAACATGTCTGTACTTGCCGGCCTTCTTCTTACTCTTTGGTACCAAGGCACCATATGCATCATAGAAATCCCTGACCCATGAAGGAACATAGGGGCCTCAGGGCCCTGGTGAAAATCTAAAACTTGTGCCACTGTAGTATCTCCCTCAAACTGAAGTATCTATACTCTAGCCCCTCTGTCGATAGCAACATTAAAGCAAACACTAACATACATCACACAAACATGAAATAGAACCATCACCTACCTCGAAACAAAGCTTGAATCCCTCTAAGGCACCCAAATATTCCTATAACACCTTTCTAGTTGAAAAAACTAGAAAGAGATATAATTAGAAAGAGTCATTTTTGGAAAGAATGAAAACTCTGGAAATTTGACAAAATTAAGTTAAGTTTGAGTTTTGGTCAACTTCAAACGACCATAACTCCTAGCACAAGATGATTTAAGTGTGCTACAAGATACCGTAGGAAATATCCTTGAATTATATTTCCAACGCCGCCAAGTTTACACGATTTCAAGTTTGTATGAGTGAGATATGTCCATTTGAAGTTGGGTTGACTAGATAAGGAAAGTCAAAACCAGATTTTGGAAGGGTATTTTGTTGTGGATTTCACCAAGGATTCCATCCTACGAGGTATGTGAGATCACATAGCGTTGGGTTAGTTCACCCACGTGCCAATCATGATTCAATTCAGCGTAATTGTGTTCTTGAAAGAAAAGATTATGAATTTTTGATGAAATTTGTTGAAGTTCTTGTGGGTTCTTGTTGTTGAAGTTGTTGAGACGTTTCTTGAGATTGATTCATGAAATTAGGTGTGATTTTGAGTAGATTCGTTCATATATTGGTGACATATTTGAATCTAAGTGTTTGGGAAAAGAACCAATCGAATCTAGAGGGTTTAGAGTTGAAAAACAAGCAACAAAATTCATCAAAATATCTTGGGAGGGGGCTGAGGCGCCTCGCCTCTCAAAGAGCCCCAAAGTGGCTTCTGAAGTTTGCGCTCTGGGGAGTCGTGCCTGCCAGAGCACCTAGTTTCTGAAATTCACCCTCTTGCGCCCCGCGCCACTCAGAGCGCTAGGGATGCCAGGTTTTCCACATTTTCCCACTTCTTTCCATTTGAGTTCCCTAGCAACGTACCTAAGTTTTCTAGTTAATTTCTACACTCTAAGGTACGTCTAAACATCATGAAATCATCCATCAAGATGAGATCATGAGCCTTGAATCCATAATTCAATTCAAGGAAAGTTAAGAGTCAAGTCAAGAGAAGTTCATATAATCTTCTAAAAGTTTTTTTCAAATGTTTTAACTTTGTTTTAAGATTTGAGTTTTGAGTTAAGTAAAGTTTAAGAGTAAAGTTCATTTCTTGAAAAGATTATATCGGAACTAAGTATTCCCAAGAGTTGAAATATTTTCACATTTAAACAAGAAGGGAGACATCAATTTCCAAGAGAGATTTTAAGCTAGTTTTTGAGTAATTACCTCAAATCACAGAAAGATTTTGTTTTAAAAAATATGAGTTGAGTATATTTTGGGAGTAGTACTGAGCACCGATATGGGATGTGTTCATAATAACTCAAGTCTCCATAAACCATGTAGCCATCATGGGTAGAAAGGGTCATACTTTTTAGATGACACCTTAATGCTTTTTAGCATAGACTAGTGGATCCACTTAGTTGAGGCGTTCTATATCATGGCAAGATGTAGGACAGTTCTGGAAGCATGGGCGAGACGTTGTATCATCACTTTAGCTCATATAGATGGTTGTCGGTTAGAGAAACTCCCACAGTATTATATTTCTTAATATGTAAACTGGGTTGTTATTGTATTTCTTCAATACATTGAGTTGTCATCTACTGTTTTAAATGCTTTGTATAAACTGCACCTTTATTGTTGTTTTGACTTTGAATTTGAGTTGAGTATGCATGAGTTGAGTAAAGCTAAGGTTAGAGTTCTTTCAGATTCCTTTAAACTGTACGTCATGTTAGTTTTCCCCTCGCATGCTCTTACACTCAATGTATTGATGACATTTGTCCTGCATCTTTTCATGATGCAGATATAGGTAACCAGGATCAGAATCCAGCGCCTCGATGATCCAGTTGAGCACTCAGAGTCAGTTAGTGAGCATCTTTGATTATTGGAGGCCTCTATTTACATTGTTTTCTAGTATTTCAATTGTTAGGATGATCGGGGGGTCTTTTCCTGACATCCCTCTTAGTATTTAGAGGCTTTATAGACAGTTAGATATGAGTTCTTTAGTCTTGTATTTCAGATGTTTTGCTATGAGACTTGAGTTGCCATTTTGGCTAGTTTATTATTTCTTTAAGTTATTGCATTAGTTATCCTTTGAGACTGTTTTCTAGCTATTTAAGTCTTCCGCTATAAGTTAAGCCAGGCCAAGGGTTCGCTTGGGGCCGCCCAGGGTGTAGACTCGGGGCATAACACTTCTCTTTCCGGATTCTTTCTGTTTGTTCTAGGTCTACAAACAAATTATATACTGAAGGATCAATAGTCAAAAGTCTAATTTTCCACATTATAACAAAACCAAGACCAAACTCATGATCCTAAGGTGCAGCTAGGGATTTTTCCCAACATCCAATTCAATAAAAAAAAAACCTCCCCTAATAGTAATTAACCAAGAATCTAAGTTCTACGGATCAAAAAATGGATTAGGGGAGTAAAAACCGTACCTTTAGTGCTAGAAGAGCTGGAAAACTTTCAATAAATTTCCCTTGGTTGTCTCCTAGCTCTCAAGAATGAAAATTGCAGAATAATAACATTTTTGGGGTTTATTTCTAACTTAAGTCACGACTGTCCCGCCACAGCGGCCACGCCCTGGTGGAATTAATCCAACCCTGTCGACATACACGGAGATAGACAGTCAGAATTAGAGTTCCGAACCCCAATTTCACAACACACCTTAAATTAGGATGTTCAAAAACTACATGCTCACGCTAAGATCACTTTCGGGAGTTCTACTCGCCAAAATTCCATTACGCAAGGTCGTACGAGTTCCTTAACGTCTTAGCTATCAATTCCTGCAACCAAATTCATTATTGAATCTCTCATTCATTACCAGAATTCTCCAGACTCTCGTGACTCCGATTTCATCCAAATGTGGAATAGGCTAGGAAATCCTAAGTTACTACAAAATGTTCTTCCGGCCCAAATTCTGTCACGC
This sequence comes from Solanum chiquidenum, assembly GCA_029582725.1. Lineage (NCBI taxonomy): Eukaryota > Viridiplantae > Streptophyta > Magnoliopsida > Solanales > Solanaceae > Solanum > Solanum chiquidenum. Next base: position 20,459 of record JAJOOS010005763.1, read on the forward strand.
CCCGAGCCTACACCCTGGACGTGGCCGGCACTCGAAGACCATTGCTGGCCCCCAAGCGAACCCTTGGCCTGGCTTTCTTAACTCAGCGGAAACCTAACTCAACAGAATGACTCAATGCAATGAAAGGTTATAAAACAACCTAACTGATAAAATCTGGCCAAAAGGCAACTCAAGTCTTAAAATAGAATACTTACATATATACATAGATGAGAGACTCAAAACTAACTAACTGACTGTCTATGAAGCCTCTATAATACTGGGATGGATGTTGGGACAGACCCCGCAACATCCTAATAAAACAAAACTAAGAGAAACAAAATAATCGAGTCCTTCGGATTCAAGGAGGCTCACCACTGACTCTGAAGTGCTCCACTGGATCAACGGCGTACCAGATACTGATCTTGGGTACCTGTGTCTGCATCATAAGAAGATGCAGGCCAACTGGCATCAGTACATGGAATGTACGAGTATGCGAGTTGGAAAGCTAAACCACAACTTAAGCTTGAAAGGAGTGCAAGAGAACACTTACCTTGGCTCTGTTCAACTCATAAATAACTGAATTCAATATAAAGCAAGAAGACACATGCAATATATATAAAGCTTGTAAATCAGTATAAACAACTTAGTTCATTAATAATAAAACAATGACAAACTCAACTTTACTTATATAAAAGTAATATAACTTTTGTGGGAGATTATTTAACCGACAACCACCACTATGAGCCCTAATGATGATACAACGTTTTACCTCACGTTGCCCAAGGACCATCCTATACCTTAACATGATATAGGACCTTACTTTAACTTAGTGGATCCACTAGCTTAATCTTACGTGATGATCTAAAAATAATGATCCGTTAAATCCCATGTTGGCGCATGGTTCTTATAGAGAGTTGAGTTGATATGAACTCGTGTCCCCAATTCGGTGCTCAATACTACTCCCAAAAATACTTTAGCTCATAAGTGTTTTAAACACATCTTTCTTTAGTTTGAGATAATTGCTCGAAGTCTAGCCCGAAGGCACACTTGGAATCAATGTTCCTCCTTCTTGAAAACTAGCCAAAAGGCTCTTTTGGAAATCATTGTTCCTTTCTTACTCAAATGTGAATACATTTACAAACTTCCTTGGGAATACTTAGTTCCCTAATAGCTTTTGAGAAATGAACTCAACTTTAATTCTTGACTTAACTTGAAACTTGAGACTTTTTACTTAGCTTGAAACTCTATACTCTTCACTTGACTTGAAACTTGAGCCTTAAAATGAAGTTAAAGCGTTCACTAAAGACTCTTGAAAATATTTAAAGACTTGCTTTGACTCACTTCTTAACTTCTAAGCTTGACTCTAACTTCACTTGACTTTGATCCGAACTTTCCTCGAATTGAATTATGAATTCAAGGTATATGATCGCATGTTTATGGATGAAATCTTGACGTTTAGATGTACTTTGGAGTGTTGGAAACAACTATGAAACATAGGTACAATACCAAGGAACATGCATGACAAAGTGGGGGAAAGAATGGGAAAGGTTGGCGTCCTTGGCACTCTAAGAGGCGCGGGGCGCCAAACCTATAACTTCAGAAGGGACCTTCTGGCTCACTGCAAGGCGCGGAGCCCCAAGGGGAGAAAATTAGAACACTTCTTGGGGCGCAAAGCGCCACCCCTTTTCCCCGAAAACTTGACTCTTCTTCTTCTTTTCTCCAACTCTAAACCTTCTCAACCTCAAAGGTTCCAGCCCCAAATACTTAGGATTATAAACCCCTCAACATACAGTAGATTATAACTCAAAAACACAACCGGAAACATGTCCCAAATCAACAAGGAACTTCAACAACACAATCAACAACATCAACAACACAACCAACAACTTCAACAACACAACCAATCTTTTCTCAAAAATAAAACGAGTTTGGCGTGTGGGGGAAAGAACCAACCCAACAATATGAACTCACATACCTAGTAGGGATCACCCCCTACGATATCCACGATGATATTTGACGAAATCTTGCTTGATCTTCTTTTCTTCCTCTTCTTCTCCTCTTCACTCTCAAACCCTTGCTCTCACTCTTGTAAAAATGGGAAAAACTAATCTAAAATCAGTCTAACACACTAATATAACCAAAATAATTGGTTAGGGAAAAGACCAAAATACCCTTAAAATTTCCGGACAGATCTCCCTGCCAACTGCCCAACTTCCAAAGGGCATAACTCACTCATACGAACTCGGAATCGAGCAAACTCGACGGCGTTGGAAAGATCATTCCACAAGATTCGCAACCGTAACTGTAAATACACCAAACTCATCCTGATCTAGGAGTTATGACTATTCGAAGTTGGCCAAAACTCACCTTTTTTCCACACTTAATTTCCAGATTTTTAATTTCTTTCCAAAAATGACTAATTTCAAATTTCAAGCCTCTTTATAGTTATTTCAAATTGCCGGATGTTACAATATCTCCCCCTTGGGAACATTCGTCCTCGAATGAGATTACTCTTACTAGGCTAAGGGGGTAACATCAAATGCAAACACCCAACAAGCAACAATGCCAACAACAACAACAAGCTCACTATAGGTTAAAGAGCACTAAGAAGGAAATTAGTACCTTGATCTGCATTTCCTCCGGATTCAAAGAGATGTGGATATATCTTCTTCATGTCCTCTTCGGCTTCTCAAGTAGCTTCCTCAACAAATTGGTTCCTCCAAAGGACCTTGACTGATGCTACATCTTTTGTCCTCAATCAACGAACTTGGCGATCTAAAATCTGAACAGGAATCTCCTCATAAGATAAGTTATCCTTGATCCTAATACTTCCAGTTGGCAGGATCAATGAAGGATCGCCTATGCACTTCTTCAACATGGAGATGTTAAATACCGGATGAACCGCTGCTAATTCCTGTGGTAGCTTCAACTCATAAGCAACATTGCCAATCCTCTTGGCTATGCGGTAAGGTACAATATACCGGGGACTAAGTTTCCCCTTCTTACCAAATCTCATAACCCCTTTCATGGGTGACACTTTCAAATATACCCAATCATCTACTTCAAACTCCAATTCCCTTCTCCTAACATCAGTGTAAGATTTCTGACAACTCTGCGTCGTTTTTAACCTCTCTTGAATCACTTTCACCTTCTCCATAGCTTGGTGAACTAAATTTGGTCCTATCAACCCTGCTTCACCAACTTCAAACCATCCAATAGGAGATCTATATCTTCTCCCATAAAGAGCTTCGTAAGGAGCCATTTGGATGATAGAGTGATAACTGTTGTTGTAGGCAAACTCAATGAGAGGTAGGTGATCATCCCAACTCCCTTTGAAATCGATCACACAAGCCCTCAACATATCTTCTAAAGTCTGAATAGTGCGCTCTGCTTGCCCATCAGTCTGAGGATGAAAGGCAATACTTAAGTTCACCTTTGAACCTAAGCCTTTCTGAAAAGATTTCCAGAACTGTGCAATAAATTGTGCACCTCTATCTGAAATAATGGAGACTGGGACTCCATGAAGTCTCACTATCTCTTGAATATACAACTTGGAATAATCTTCTGCTGAATGGGTAGTCTTTACCGGTAGAAAATGAGCTGACTTTGTCAGTCTGTCGACAATCACCCAAATAGAATCATGTTGTCTGCGAGACTTTGGCAACCCTGTGATGAAATCCATATTGATCATCTCCCACTTCCATTCCGGAAGTTCTATCCTCTGAGCCAAACCACCGGTCCTTTGGTGTTCAACTTTCACTTGCTGGAAATTTAGACATTTAGCAACAAATTCGGCAATGCCTTTCTTCATGCCATTCCACCAATAAACTTCTCTTAAGTCACGGTACATATTTGTGGAACCCGGATGAATGGAATATCTGGAGCTATGAGCTTCCTCCATAATCCTCTCTTGGAGTCCATCTACCATGGGTACACACAATTTACCTTCATACCTCAATATACCATCTCCCCCTTGTTCGAAAGCTAATACTTTTTGCTTTTGAACATTTGCCTTCAACTCAAGAAAAATGGGATCTTGATCTTGTTTCTCTTTCACTTCTAACACAAATGATGACTCGGCTTCGCTCGTCACTTCTATTCCTCCTTCTGTGGAATCCATAAGTTTGACTCGCTCTTTCCTTCTTCAATATGGGCGGTGCTACCCATAGACAACATGCTTAAAGAATCAGCAACAACATTAGCCTTACTTGGGTGATAAAGAATACTCATGTCATAATCCTTGAGTAATTCTAACCACCTCCTCTGTCTGAGATTAAGCTCTTTCTGGGTAAACACATATTGAAGACTCTTGTGATCAGTGAATATGTCAACATGCACACCATACAAGTAATGACGCCATATCTTCAAAGCGAACACTACAACAGCCAACTCTAAGTCATGGGTTGGGTAGTTCTTCTCGTGAACCTTCAACTGTCTGGAGGCATAAGCTATAACTTTGCCATTCTACATTAAGACACAACCCAAACCAACTATAGATGCATCACAATACACCACGAAACCTTGAGTACCTTCTGGTAAAGTCAAAACTGGAGCAGTAATCAACCTCTTTTTCAATTCCTGGAAGCTTTTCTCACAAGCTTCATACCATTGAAATTTTACTGTCTTTTGAGTCAACTTGGTCAAAGGAGATGCAATAGACGATAACCCCTCTACAAACCTTCTATAATAGCCAGCTAAACCTAAAAAACTTTTGATTTCAGTTGGAGATATGGGTCTAGGCCAATTCTGCACTGCCTCAATTTTCCGAGTATCCACTTTAATACCTTCACCGGAAATAATGTGGCCTAGGAATGCCACCAACTCAAGCCAAAACTCACACTTAGAGAACTTGGCATACAACTCCTTATCTTTCAAAGTCTGAAGAACTATTCAGAGATGACTAGCATGATCTTCTTCATTCATTGTATAGATTAGTATATCATCGATAAAGACAATAAAAAACATATCTAAATAAGGTTTGAAGACTCTATTCATCAAGTCCATGAATGTTGTCGGTGCATTGGTCAAACCAAAAGACATGATTAAAAACTCATAATGACCGTATCTGGTTCTGAAAGCTGTCTTTGGAATATCACATTCCCTTACTCTTAATTGATGATAGCCTGATCTGAGGTCAATTTTCGAAAAACAGGTGGCACCCTGAAGCTGATCGAAAAGATCATCAATCCTCGGAAGAGGGTACTTATTCTTGATGGTAACCTTATTCAAATGATGGTAGTCTATACACATCAGAAGGGAACCATCTTTCTTTCTCACAAACAAGATCGGAGCGCCCCAAGGTGAGACACTCGGCCGAATGAAACCCTTATCTAGGAGATCTTTCAACTGTTCTTTCAACTCTTTCAACTCTGCTGGTGCCATTCTATATGGAGGAATAGAGATAGGACGAGTATCTGGAATGAGATCTATGCCGAACTCTATTTCTCTCTCAGGAGGAATTCTGGGTAGATCATCAGGAAAAACTTCTGGAAACTCTCTTACTATAGGAACTGACTGAAAATGAGGTATCTCAACACTAGAGTCATGAACTCGGATTAAGTGATAGATACAACCCTTCGAAACTAACTTTCTCGCCTTAAGGTACGAAATAAAATGACCCTTAGGCACTGCTGAACTACTACTCCACTCTATGACTGGCTCACTCAGAAACAGAAACTTGACCACTCGAGTTCTACAATCTATTGATGCATAACAAGCATGAAGCCAGTCCATACCTAAAATGACATCGAAATCTACCATGTCTAACTCAACTAAATAAACCATGGTGTTCTTGTGATTGATAGAAACATGACAATCACGATAGACTTTTTCTGCTAGAATAGACTCCCCAACAGGTGTAGAAATACAAAAGGGTTCACAAAGTCTTTCAGGAAGAACATCAAACTTATTTGCAACATAAGGAGTTACAAAAGATAAACTTGCTCCTGGGTCTAGCAAAGCATACACATCAAAAGTAAAGACTTTGATCATACCAGTGACAACATTTGGAGAATTCTCTTGCTCATGGCGACTGGTGATTGCATAGAGGAAGTTTGCTCCTCTGCCGGTACTAGAAGTAGCTCCTCTAGGTGTCGTCCTGTCTGGGGGAGCAACTGATGAAGATTGGGCCCTATTGCCCAAATTTTCAATAGATTGCTTGTTCTTAGGGCACTCCTTCATGAAGTGACCCTCTTTCTTGCCCACACTTAAAACAACCTGTCTGACCATCACGACATTTACCCGGGTGGGTTCTACCACACCTAGCACATGCAGGAATGGAACTACTTCATTGTGCCACACTACCCGAAGACTGTGCTGGTCTAGCCTTGAAGTCCTTCGAATTCTGGCCATTATAATCACGTATGTATCTGGGTGTAGGTGCCCTAGAAAATGATGGAGCAGGTCCCTTTTGTCTTTGTTGAAAGGACGGACGGTTTGAATTACCTTTCTGCTGCCCGGATTCATTATCGGTCTTAGCTCTCTTATTTCTGAACTCTTATCGGTTCCTCATCTTCTCTTCCTCAACTTGCTGTACATATACCATCAACCTTGATATGTCCATGTCCCCGATAAGCATTGCAGCTCTACCTTCCTTACTCGACAAACGAGACAGCCCAGCAACAAACAAGCTCATTCTACTCCTCATGTCCGCAACCATCTCCGGAGCATAACGGGAAAGTTGTGTGAACTTCAGACTATACTCATGAACACTCAAAGACTCCTGCTTAAGTGTGAGGAACTCACGTACCTTGGCCTCTCTCAATTCTAGAGGAAAGAAACGCCCCAAGAAAACTTCCTCAAAACAGGCCCAATTCTGAGGTGGTGCATTCTCAGTTCTGGCCCCCTTGCACTGGTCGAACCACGTTCTAGCAACATCCTTCAATTGATACGCAGCTAGTTCAACTCGCTCAGTATCTACCATAGGTATCATATCAAAAATCTTCTTCAGCTCCTCAATGAAGTTCTCTGGATCCTCAGTATTACTTGAACCCATGAAACTTGGAGGATTCATCCCCAAGAACTCACGAATCCTAGAAGTGTCAGCTCCTTCATGTCGAGCTCCCCTTTGCTGACCAATATGATTAGTAACAGCTTGGCTCAAAATTCTAATTGCCTCTCTGAACTCGGCATTAGAAACATCCCCTTGATGTTGCACTCCCGGTGCATAAGGTAACTCTTGCTCCTCAACATAACATCTAAGAAGACGCCCTCTACAAACTCTTCGTGGAGGCATGACTATCTGAAACATGCACAAGCATGAATTAGAAAGAAACTTTTTAGAGATAAACTCTAACGCACGAGATGAGTGGGAAAGAAGTGAGAAATATTCCTAAATGTTGCAGCCTCCCAATTATAGATGTGGCGCGTTTCACACCGATAACTAGGACTCTACATACACGGCTTCATAGACTCCTAGGACTCTTGAACTCTGTGCTCTGATACCAAGTTTGTCACGCCCCGAGCCTACACCCTAGACGTTGTCGGCACTCGAAGACCATTGCTAGCCCCCAAGCAAACCCTTGGACTGGCTTTCTTAACTCAGCGGAAACCTAACTCAACAGAATGACTCAATGCAATGAAAGGTTATAAAACAACCCAACTGATAAAATTTGCCCAAAAGGCAACTCAAGTTTCAAAATAGAATACTTACATATATACATAGATGAGAGACTCAAAACTAACTGAATGATTGTCTATGAAGCCTCTATAATACTGGTATGGATGTTGGGATAGACCCCGCAACATCCTAATAAAACAAAACTAAGAGAAACAAAATAACCGAGTCCTCCAGATTCATGGAGGCTCACCACTGACTCTGAAGTGCTCAACTGGATCAATGGCGTATCGGATGCTGATCTTGGGTACCTGTGTCTGCATCATAAGAAGATGCAGGCCAACTAGCATCAGTACATGGAATGTACGAGTATGCGAGCTGGAAAGCTAAACCACAACTTAAGCTTGAAAGGAGTGCAAGAGAACACTTACCTTGGCTCTGTTCAACTCATGAATAACTGAACTCAATATAAAGCAATAAGACACACGCAATATATATAAAGCTTGTAAATCAGTATAAACAATTTAGTTCATTAATAATAAAACAATAACAAACTCAACTTTACTTATATAAAAGTAATATAACTTTTGTGGGAGATTATTTAACCGACAACTACCACTATGAGCCCTAGTGATGATACAACGTTTTACCTCACATTGCCCAAGAACCATCCTATACCTTGCCATGATATAGGACCTTACTTTAACTTAGTGGATCCACTAGCTTAATCCTACGTGATCATCTAAAAAGAATGATCCGTCAAATCCCATGTTGGCACATGGTTCTTATGGAGAGTTGAGTTGATATGAACTCGTGTCCCCAATTTGGTGCTCAATACTACTCCCAAAAATACTTTAGCTCATAAGTGTTTTAAACACATCTTTCTTTAGTTTGAGATAATTGCTCAAAGTCTAGCCCGAAGGCTCACTTGGAATCGATGTTCCTTCTTCTTGAAAACTAGCCCAAAGGCTCTTTTGGAAATCATTGTTCCTTTCTTACTCAAATGTGAAAACATTTACAAACTTCCTTGGGAATATTTAGTTCCCTAATTGCTTTTGAGAAATGAACTCAACTTTAACTCTTGACTTAACTTGAAACTTGAGACTCTTTACTTAGCTTGAAACTCTATACTTTTCACTTGACTTGAAACTTGAGCCTTAAATTGAAGTTAAAACGTTTAATAAAGACTCTTGAAAAACTTTAAAGACTTGCTTTGACTCACTTCTAAACTTCTAAGCTTGACTCTAACTTCACTTGACTTTGATCCGAACTTTCCTCGAATTGAATTATGAATTCAAGGTATATGATCGCATGTTTATGGATGAATTCTTGACGTTTAGACGTACTTTGGAGTGGTGGAAACAACTATGAAACATAGGTACAATACCAAGGAACTTGCATGACAAAGTGGGGGAAAGAATAGGAAAGGTTGGCGTCCTTGGCGCTCTGAGAGGCGCGGGGCGCCAGACCTACAACTTCAGAAGGGGCCTTCTGGCGCACTGCAAGGCGCGGAGCCCCAAGGGGAGAAGTTCATAACACTTCTTGGGCGCTATGCAAGGCGCGACGCGCCACCTCTTTTCCCCGAAAACTCGACTCTTCTCGTTCTTTTCTCCAACTCTAAACCTTCTCAACCTCAAAGATTCCAGCCCCAAATACTTAGGATCATAAACCCCTCAACATACAATAGATTTCAACTCAAAAACACAACCGGAAACATGTCCCAAATCAACAAGGAACTTCAACAACACAGTCAACAACATCAACAACACAACCAACACCTTCAACAGCACAACCAATATTTTCTCAAAAATAAAACGAGTTTGGCGTGTGGAGGAAAGAACCAACCCAACACTATGAACTCACATACCTAGTAGGGATCACCCCCAACGATATCCACGATGATCTTTGACGAAATCTTGCTTGATCTTCTCTTCTTCCTCTTCTTCTCTTCTTCACTCTAAAACCCTTGCTCTCACTCTTGTAAAAATGGGAAAAACTGATCTAAAATCAGTCTAACACACTAATATAACCAAAAGAATTGGATAAGGAAAAGACCAAAATACCCTTAAAATTTCCGAACGGATCTCCCTGCCAATTGCCCTACTTCCAAAGGGCATAACTCACTCATACGAACTCGGAATCGAGCAAACTCGGCGGCGTTGGAAAGATCATTCCACAAGATTCACAACTATAACTGAAAATACACTTAACTCATCCTGAGCTAGGATTTCTGACTGTTCAAAGTTGGCCAAAACTCACCTTTTTTCCACACTTAAAAACCAAATTTCCAGATTTTTAAATTCTTTCCAAAAATGACTAATTTCAAATTTCATGCCTCTTCATAGTTATTTCAAATTGCCGGATGTTACAAATTCTTTCCCCGTTGACATTTTCTATAATGACGGGAACAGGTCGTTACAGCCCACAAGTCATTTATATTCAAATGAATCTACAGGAAGTATCATATTGGGGAGGGAGTTCTAGAATTCAAAATGACTGAGTGGGTCTTTTATTCTACATGTATTACAAAAATACAAAACCAAAAGAATTTTGTAGCAGACAAAAAATAAAATTTTCTTTATAATTTTTTTTTTACATTATCTAGCAAATAAAATCTCCTACGCGCGAATATTTAAGATGTAATTTTTTTAGTTTGTTACATCCGTCACCTGTTTGATAACGATAATTTTACATGACCTAATAATAATACAACTGTCTTCGTGTTTTGATGATTGTTGAATTATTGTTCATAATTGTTAATCATTTAATTATGAGTATTTATAAACCTCAATTTTGAGTACAAAATGAGTATCCTTATTGGGTTTAGATATATCTTCCTCTTGTTTTAAGTAGCATAAGAACTACTTATTGTTTTATTGTTAAGAAAAAATTATTCTAGAATAAATTCTAATTATCATATTATACTAAAAGTGGGAGAAATTTTAGGCAAAAGCTAGATCATCATATATGATATATATATCATATATCATATGTTATATTATATTATATTTATTATATTATAGTAATGGCAACTCAAGCTTCTTGGATTGTGAAGAGAATTCTATATGTAGGGCAGTGGCTTGAAGAGAGGAACTTGCAAATGAATGAAATCATGGAGGCTAAAGAATTTAGCATCAAAATAATGTATAAAAAATTGAGAGGAGAATACAACAAAGTCCCGTGGAAAAGACTGACTTGCAACAATCAGGGGAGGCCTACATGGATCTTTGCACTATACGTGGCAATACAACATAGACTCTATACTAAAGATAGGTTGGGAAAATGGGGGATTATTACATACCTAGCATGTTCACTATGTAATACAACACTTGAGACACACCAACACCTCTTTTTTGAGTGTTCATTATCAACGAGGATATATCATCAGATCTTAAGCTGGTTATCAATTGAGAGGAGTAGTAGTGGATGGAATGAAGAGTTGCAATGGGCCACATAACATGCAAGCAATAAAACACAGCAGGCAGAAGTGTACAGAATGGCTCTAGCAGCATCAGTGTACCACACCTGGCAGGAGAGGAATTACAGAATCTTTCAACACAAAGAGAGGACCATAGAGGTGATCACAAGAACAATCATACAAGAAATGCATTTTAGAGCTAGTATGAATCCTAGAATTATGGCTAGCATGCATAGATATGACTTGTATCCTTAGAGTAGAAGCTAGTAGTGGATTGTTGGAATAGATGGGCTCTGAGAATGGAATTGTCCATATCCAGAGTTCCACATTTGTACATATTGAATATATGGTAAATAAAATTTACAGTTACCAAAAAAAAAAATATATATATATATATATTTGTATTAATTTGAAGTACATTACGTAAATTTTGCTACCACTAATTGTCCATTGTGTAAATATATGTAACTCCCACTAATTATATTCATTATAGTTTTTACTCCCACCTCTCATCCTCATCTCATCCATGATCACAAATAGATTAACATCATATTCATATCAACTTTTTGTATTCCTCAATCCTATCCTATAAATAGTGACAGCTGACACAGTATTTTACACACTTAATATAGTTTAAGAAAATGAGAAAATCTTTGCTCTCTTCTGTTGTGTCTTTTTATTTGTTTTGTTAATTGTTTATGTTTCTTGTTTGTTGTTACTGTACAACTTTCTATTATTTTTTTGTTATTATTATTTTTGAGAATTTAGTAGTTTCTTGCTTTCCTTACATTAGTGTAGCATGTGGTATTTTAGTATTCTTATTTGAATATTGTATTTGTAGAATGGTTAGTTATGTTTACTTCATGTACTTTTAGTCAATTTTATAATTAAGAGTGTATTCTATTTATTAGAAAGATATGTGTACTTTCTATAGTAAAAATGATTTTTTTGTTTTTAGTAAATACCAATATATTTAAAGGGGATAAAATATGTCATTTACAATTTAAGATAAACTTGCAATGACGTTTCAAAAACCCGTACACAAAAATAAAGCAACAATTCTTCAATCCTCACTAATTAATAACATGTGATATAAATATGTGGCGAACAATGTTTCAACAAGCTAGCTTTCACTAATTAATAACATGTGATATAAATATGTGGTGGACAATGTTTCAACAAGCTAGATTTTCACAACTAACTAAAGTCTGTCTATATAAAGACCACAAGTTTTCAACATTTTCTCATCACCTACTTTTCACAACTTATAATTGCTATTTTGAGAAAAATAAAAAGATGGGTTTGAAAGGAAAATTGATTGCTTCAGTGGAGGTGAAGTGTGGAGGATTTTTGATGCATGATTTTTTACACAATAATTGTCATCATGTAGCTAATATAAGTCCTAGACATATGAACCATTATCAGATTCAAGAAGGTGAAAGCGTAAAAGTTGGTTCAATTGTTAGCTTGAGTTATAACGAGGGTAACACACATTTAACTACTCCTATCACTCATTACGATTTATATACATCAATTTTGTTTATTTAAGTGTATTCCATAGTATGAAACGTGCTTTTCAAGAAAATGTTCTTCTTGAAAAGAGTTGTTTGATGGTGTTTGATTACCTTAAATAAATTCTAAGTAAACCCTGTTGCTTCAAGAAACAAAATAACCTTTTCCACTTGTGGGTGAAAATACTTTCTTCATGAAAATTATCTTTACTTTAATTTTTTTCTTATTTTCACCAAATAATACTTAGGCACTAACTTACTTATATTTAGTTACTCCAGAGATTTATTTTATCAAAATATTCTATGATTTGTGAATAGTATTATTAATCTTTAATAGAGTATGATTTAGGTATAATATCTTTCCACCAAACATTATACTAAAATACTACTAATGTTATATTTAATGTAATAAAATCAGTTCTTCGTTTGATATTTTTAAAAATAAATCTATTTAGAAAATGTAGAAAATCAAATATTTATGAGCATTATATATTTTGGAGTAAATGAAAATGAAAATCTAGGAAAAAAGTTAAACATATGATGATAAAGATGTTATTTTGTAAATGTTTAAATCATTAATGAGGAATTGAACAGTTGAATTTAAAGTAACATTTCTTGTATTTTTTTAATGTTGATAATAACAGTTGGACAAAAGAAGTTTATGAAGCAAGTTATTGAAGCCATCGATCCTAAAAAAAAATCAATTCGTTGGAAAGTCATTGAAGGAGACGTTCTAGAGATGTATAGTTCTTTTACTATTGTAACATCTCATGAACCTCAGTGGACTATATGGACATTTGAATATGAAAAGAAAACTGAAGACATTCAAGAGCCCCTCGGTTTATTGGGTAATATCCTTAACGTAATCAAGGATATGGAAAGTCACCTTCTAAAGAATTAGAAGACATATATTGTTACATATATATATATGTATGTGCACGCGCGCGCGTGTGTCTATATGCATAAACGTATCTATGTGTATTGGTGTTTGCACGATGAATAATTTACAATATTGGCTACTTTAGCTAGCATGTAAAATAAATAATGTAATATTTGAAGAATATATTTTATATGTAGATCTCCTTTTATGGATATATTTCCAATGGACAATATATGTAAGATATTTTGCATTTTGTTATAATAAATCAAGCCCTTGTTTATTATTTTAAGGCATGAAAATTTTGTTTTGAGACCTTGTCTTAATCAACAATATCATTTGTGATTTCTTCACAACGTTTGAGTTGGGAATCGAGGGACTCAGATGAGTTTCAACATCATTTTGGAACTCTGTAATGTTCAATATTTTAACTAGTACAAGTATTAATCAGAGTTGAGATCCATGTAGCGTGATCACAATGAAAGAGATGCTTTAAAGTCTAAATGGTTATTTATTCAATGGTGAGTGTGAGCAAAATTTAATTTTAAAGTTTCAAGATGAGTATATGTACGTTATTTCTGTAGAGAATAGTAGAAGAAAAGTATAATCGAGAAGACCTTCTACTAGCCTAAGATTGTTAACTAAGATCGGAAGATTCAACTAAAGAAGAGAAAGCTAGAAAAGAAAAGGAAGAATTTGGATAGAAGATTCATCATCCATGGCAAACTTCCACTCTTTGACTCCTTTAGCTTCTTCAAAAGATAAATGTTCTTCATCGTAAATTGGCCCTTCAAAGAAACAAGAATAAGTACTAGCAAAGTTATCATCTCTGAACCGAGGGCTTAACAATAGTTCTATTTGGTCTTTGTAAAACCAATGCATCATCTTCTTGCTGAGTTTCACATTGTTGAGTTTCACGGCACCTCCTTATGCTTAGCTCCTCAACATTTGTATTATCAGGAGAAGCACATGCGATGGGCAAGCTTGAAACTCGAGGGTTCAATATTTTTGAACCCTCCCCTTTTGATGCAACTCCATAATACAAGGAGGTTTCATCAAATATGACATCCCTCGAAACAACAAAACAATGAGTTTTCAGATCCATGTACTTCCAAGCCATTTTCCTTTCATCATATCAAACAAAGATGCATTTTCTTTCCTTGGGATCCAACTTGCTCCATTGAGAATCAGGGATATGAACATAACACATAGAGCCAAACACTCTTAAGTTTTTTATATTAGGCTTTTCTCCAAACATTAATTCTTAGGGTGACTTCATGTTATTTGGAGATAGTGGTATCTTGTTGATCACATAAGCTTCTCCTTTTATACCTTCATCCCACAGGGCTCCAGGTAAATCTTTTACATGAAGTCAACTTTTATATGTCTCTGTTAAGTGTCAAATCTTTCTTTCTACCACTCCATTTTGTTGTGGCGTATCAACACGAGTAAATTCTTTTTAATGCCATATTGACGACAAAAAGAGAGAAACTTTTCAAAAAATTACTCACCACTGTTATCTGTTCACAACCTCCTTATTCTTGATCCAAACTCGCCTTCAACATTTCCTTGAATTCCATAAACTTGTTGAGAACTTCTGACTTGTGCTTCACAAAATAAACCCACGTGAATCTAGTAAAATAATCAATAAAAATTAGAATATAAGAACAACCAAAGAATGTAGGAGTTCTTGTTTGCCCCATCAAGTGACTATGAATTAGCTCTAGTGCAGCAATGGATCTTGACAAGGATCTATCAAACGAAAGACGATGTGCCTTTCTGTATTGACTACCTTCACAAATTTCTCCTCCACCAAAATTGCTTAAGTTAGGTAATCCTTTTACTAGATTTAACTTTACCATGACTTTTAATTTTTCCATGTTAAGATACCCAAGTCTAGTATGCCATAGCTTAGCAGTATAATTGCTAGTCATATTCTCAATATATGAATTAGAAGCAGATAAAACATATAAATCATTAACTCTCTTACCGGTATGAATGACATCGGCCTTGAGTTCTTTGATATTTCAAGGGAACTTCAGATCATGTGGGCCAAATAAGAGATAACTTCGTGCATCTACGACATTTGAAACATAAATAGATTGTTCCTCATCCCTGGAACATGAAACACTTTGTTGGGAGTGATTAAGTCTTTCTGCTTCTCATTAATGACGACCGTGCCTTCCTTCTCCACATGATGAACTGTATTATTTTAACACATCAGATATGAAAGATGGGAAAAATTGTAGCTTTTCCTGGATGTGGGGCCAGCACCAACAGAGCCACTAACGGTCCACGTTCTGGCACACGGTCTGTAGGAAGGGCCATGGGTGGCAAGGCCAAACTTCCTAAAAATATTAAAGTTTCAGTACTCTTATACGATTTACCAAAATGGTCTGTTATCCAATGCACGAGTCGAAGACAGGTCCTGTAGGTGAGTGCATGTGGGTCCCATCTTTTGAGGTCCAAAATAGTTGTCTCCAAGACCACTGACAATCGACCAGGATGGTCCGTGGTGTGACCTATAGACTATAGGTCATGTTGTTGGTGAGGGTCGGCGGTTATTTTTAAAAGGGGCTTTTGGGTCTTTTCTTAATTATTCTAACCCAATGCAATGTCGTTTTACCTTCTATTATGGACCCTATATAAACGTTTTTACCCCCAAATTTTCTCAATTGAACTCATTCTTCTAAACTCTCAAAGTTGATCAAAGTTCTTCTACCAAATAATTCTCTCTCTAAAAGGTTGAAGAAGAAGGCTAGGGTTTTAAGGTCAAGTCTCCAAATTCACCTTTGATTGTAAGCTTTTGGCATCAAGGTATGATAGTACTTGCCTATATAGGTATTTCCTTCTTAGGTTTCCTAAATTCTCCAATTTTGCAAGGAAGAATCTCCAATGGAAGTTAGGGTTTTTACTCAATATCATGGGTTCTTTTCAATTTTGATCTAATTGATCGTTTAATGTATTTTTATGCATGAATTGAAGTAATTGCATGTTTCTAGATTGAATTCCCATGAAACCATGTGAAATCCATGTTTTCTAGAATGTATCATATTACGAAGCTTTTGTATCATGAAAGATGATTTTATGAATATATGCATGTTCTCTATGAAATTGATGAAAATGATTTAACGATACTTTGAGAGTGAAATATCAATGTTGTTGTTGTTGTGAAAGTATTTCTCACATAAAAATTCATAAGGTTGAAAGGTTTTCGCACCTAAGATGAATAAAAATTTAAAGAGCTATTCTAATGAAACATAGCTTGGATAAGCTACTTGTAGTTCCCTTTCGTGGATAATTAGGTAAGGGGTGATAAACCATGTGCCATCATAGGTTTGTCTAGATAGACATTAGCTAGTGGATCCATGTAATTTAGAAGTTCGTGGATCTTACCTTGGTAGGTAAGAACACCTCTTTTCGGTGTGAGGAAGACACTGAATTCCTTGTTATAACTTACAAGGTCTCTATGTCGGTTAAAGGTAAATATCCCACAATAATGAACTAAGGTTACTTCTAGAAGTATCTCACATGTGTTTTTAAGATGATTTCTACTTGTATTGATCATGATCACGATTATGTTTCTAATATGTTCTGATGTTTTAACTTGGTCCTTGAATGACATGGAAGATACTTTTAACATGATTTCATTCTTATATGCATTGCTATCATACTTGATACATTCCATTTACTAACGCATACTCTTGCCTACATAGTTTCACTAATGTAGGGTCTGGTGTCCCCCTTTCGTATCTCTATGGATAGGGATCACTTAGTATATATTCTAGATTGGTGAGTCCTCATGTTCCGAGGACCGATCTCTTTATTTCTTATTGTCTTTACCTTTCAGTATTGTATGTGATACATGAGTTACGTCTCAATCAATCTTGATTTACTAGATGGATTTGAGACTATGTTAAACTTCTACTACATTTTACCAACTCTTATGTTTTGAAATTGTCTTTTTAAACATTCTTGATTTTCTACTATCGTGTATGGTGTATGCTAGTGTCTTGTGTAGGGCCCTCATGGGGTCCTATACGCCATGTTACGCCTAGGGTATACTTTGGGCCATGACAAACTTGGTATTCATAACACAAGGTTGATAAAGGTCCTAGGAAGTCTTATAAGCCACCTCGAATAGCGTCCTGTTCATGAGTGTGAAGCGCGCCACATTTATGAATGAGAAACTATAAGATGCTTAGGAAACTCTACTTCTTTCATTATCCAAAGTCATGCAATATAGTATAACTCTATAATATATCTCTCCTAATCCCGATTCAATGCTTTTCAGGATAGTGCAACTCGAAGGGCATATGGTAAAAGAATACGGGAGAGAATGTGGAATGAGAAGCTCCTCAAGTTTCGTCCAACCCTTTATCCGAACAAGTGACTAATATGAAGCTTAGGGCTGATTTTCAAGTATTGGATCAAGCTATTATAGAGGTTGTGGTCCCCGTGAACCCAAATGTGGGTACGGTGGCAACTAGAGGGAGAGACTTCACTAGAATGAATCCTCTGGAGTTTCATAGTTCTATGGTTGAGGAAGATCCTCAAGAGTTCGTTGATGAAGTGTATAAGGTGTTGATGATCATAGGAGTGACACTGGTGGAAAAGGTGGAATTGGCGCTTACCAACTTAAGTGTGTTGCTCAAATATGGTTCAATCAATGGAAGGAAGAGAGAGCGAATAATGAAGGAGGCAAAGGTTCTTGAATGCATCAACCTTCATCAAGGAAGTATATGTGTGAGGTAATATGCATCAACCTTCCTCTTGATTGGGAAACGTTTAAGGTTGCTTTCCTTGTTAGGTTCTTTCCCCTTGTGTCACAACCCAGGGGTACACCCTAGATATAACATGGCGTATAGGACCCCGAGAGGCCCCATACAAGCCACTTAGCATTAATAACATAAGACATAGAACAAAGAGATAAAGAAATGCATTTCAAGTCTGAATAATTTTTTTAAAAGTAAAGCGGAAATCTAAACACTTTGTCTCATTAGCCATCTAGTACAATAGAATAAAATTGGTCCTAGACCATACATCATTTCCAAAACTGAAAATAAGAAAGAAGACTGAAAACAATGCAGATCCGTCCTCGAAGCATGAGGACTCACCAAAGCTCAGAAATCTCTCAAGTCAACCCCTAGCCACAAAACTGAGAATCCTGACTATCGGACCCCACATTTGGGAAATGTAGGCAAGAGTATGCGCTAGTACAAAATATGTACCAACTATGATAGCCATGCATATTAACATTTAAATCGTGCTAAAATAGGACATTTCTTGACATGCAATGACCAAGCTAAAACATGATATAAAAGGGTTAGAAAACATGAGTTGTAAAACATGTTCTATGCAACCTAACATCTTTAAGCTTTTTGAAAACATGTAAGATACTTCTTAAAGTAACCTTAGTTCATTATTATTGTGGGAATTAGCATTAACCGACATAGAGACCATGTGAGCTATAACATGATCCCCATGTGTCTCCCACACTAAAAGAAGGTTTTCCTACTTGCCAATGTAAGGACGATGAACTTCTAGCTTAAGTGGATACACTAGCTAATGTCTATCTAGAAAATCATCCTATGGGGGCACATAGGTAAGGGATAAGGAGATTGCTTCTATAAACCCGAACTTTTACTAACGGGAGATATTCCTCACAATATCCTCTCGGTGCTAAGCATAAATCTCAAGAAATAGTCATTTTCTTACTTACTCTTATTATCCATAGAAAGGCACATCATCTTGCCAATCCAAGATTGGTAATAATTCATTCGTGTAAAGGTAACATTCAATAACAAATCTAACCTAGGTTTCATTAGGATAACTCTTTATCTTTGATTCATTTAGGTGATAAGACCTTTCAACCTCAGAACCCTTACTATGTGAGAAAACCTTTCACAAGCATGCTTTCATGTGTAAGTGAAAAATCCTGACAACAACACAACAACAAAATCATCATTGATATTTCACTCTCAAATCATCCTTAAAACATTTACATAAATTTCATGAGAACGTGCTTAATTTCATAAACTCTTCATTCCTAATCCAAAACCCACATCACATCATCACAATTTGGAAAGCATGGGGATTACATGGGTTCATGGGGAATCATCATAAAACCATAGAATTTCATAAATTCATTCATAAGATATCAAAATACCATCAATTAAATCAATAATCAAGAGGGCCCATAATATAAAATAAAACCCTAACTCAATTGGGGAATTCTAACTTTGAAAATAAGAGAATTTGGGAACTCCTTGAATGGAAGGAATCCATGGATGAAAACTATCATACCTCAATGCCAATTGCTTAACTTCAATGAAGGAATTGGAAAATTGACTTGCAAACCCTAGCTTGGACCCTTCTTTTTCAAGTTTCCTAGATAGAGAAATATTTTAGGAGGAAGACTTGTTCTTCTTTTGTAATTTGAGATAATGATTTTCAATTGGAAAATTTTAGAGTTAAACACTTATATAGGGGTTTTGGTGAAGGGTAAAACAACATTTATTCTAACATTGTTTTGGACTATTTAGCTCCTTGTAGCAGATATGGTTCTGATAGAAACAACCTTAGATTAGTCTTTGTCTCAGCATTGATGACCTTCTATCTATTCTTCATCTTTTAATGGCCTCGTGAGTTGTGGTTGGGATTTTGGGCTTCACTACAGAATAGAGATGGTTCGAGCTTGGAGTTTTATGTTGACTATCAGAGAGTGGACGTCATTTCACAATGGCTTTACGATGCTGAGTTGATATGAGATCCTATGGGAAACATTATATTTGTATATTTAAGGCCTGACCATGCTTCTCTTTATCCTTTACAGAGTTAATACACATTAGTTACAACTTATTACACTTTAGAGGTTATCTGTGGTTCGAGGTTCAAACTCTACACTCCTTGTCTATGTGAAACTCTTATTGGTCACATCGGAGGCTATCCACGGTTTGAGGTTGAGGCTATGCTTTCTGTAGCTTTGGACTCATCGAGACTTGTTCTTAGTAGATATAACTATTTTGTGTACCTGTTGGGCTTATTTGACTCATAAGGGATAGATTGAGAAGGGCTTAGAGTCTACATAAATCTTATGCATATGTGAGGAGAAGGGATCCTAAATTCGATGTTGATGATTGGATTTATTTGAAAATTTCACCCATGAAGGGTGTGATGAGATTTAGTTAGAAAGGGAAGATCATTCCTTTCTATGTAGGCCCATATCAATTTTTAAGGCATTTCGGTAAGATGACCTATGAGCTGGATTTTTCTTCAAATTTAGCATACGTGTATCTCATACTCCATGTTTCCTTTTTGAAGAAGTGTATTAGTTATCCTAATTTAGTTGTGCTACTAGAAAGTGTTCACGTGAATGAAAGTCTCTCTTATGAAGAAGTTTCGGTTGAGATTCTAGATTGTTAAGTTCGTAAGTTGAGAAACAAACAAGTTGCTTCCGTGAAAGTTCTTTGGATTAATCAGTTAGTTGAGGGTGATACGTGGGAGGGAAAAGCTGATTGATATGATGTCCTAGTACCCCCATTTATTTACCTCCGCTTCAGTTTCAGTTTGAGGTATTCTTTCCTCCTATGTATTTTATTGGATTCATGCGTTTAAGAAATTCTAATGTTTCCATATGCATGCATGTTCATGAAATCAGTTTTAAACTTTATGTTTTAGCTTGGAGTTGATTACTCCTCGGTTTATGCATTCTTATGTGATTTGAATTTATGTTGGGCTATTAGGTCTCTTTCCTACTTTATTCATGCTTAGTTGAATCTCGTTCGAGGATGAATGTTCTCATGGGGGGATATTGTAACACCTAAAAAGTGTAAAATTCCTTGGAAGTTGAAAAGTTGTAGAAAAGTTGAACCACGGATTGTTGATGCTCAGTCGGTCAGTGTTTGAGAATTTCAGAAAATCGTAAGTCTCAAATAAAATTACATGAGCCACCAGAACGACTCGTGGATGGACTGACAAGCTAAATTTAGTCTCGTGGTAGTAGACTTCAGAAAGTTGAACTTTCAAGACTTGAGTTCTATGATTGGTAGGTACGGACCATAGAAGGAAATATGGTCCGTGCAAAGCAGTTTGTGGTTCAAGTTTTGATCTCTTGTTGTTTTCCATACCTTGGGTATACGAGGAGGTTTGACAGGTCATCTAGTGAACTATGGATCATGGAAGTTGGTTCATGGATTTTCATCAAAAAGTGAGTTTTCCAGTAATTTGTTTACAAGGACTTGTACGGTCCATAGATGGGAGTATAGACCATACATGGGGTCGTATGGTGAACAGATAGT
Source organism: Solanum chiquidenum (assembly GCA_029582725.1). Classification (NCBI taxonomy): domain Eukaryota; kingdom Viridiplantae; phylum Streptophyta; class Magnoliopsida; order Solanales; family Solanaceae; genus Solanum; species Solanum chiquidenum. The sequence continues at coordinate 42,099 of JAJOOS010005763.1, forward strand.
TATGTTTAAGGTTACTTGGATATTTTCCTACATTTTTAATTCTTATACTGTCATTTTAAGATTATTTCTAAGACCTATAATTGATTCTAAAACTCAAATCCTTTTCCAATGACTCTCATTCTCTCAAATTCTCCTCATGTCTTCCTCTCAAAGAAAGCTAGAGTTTCAAGGATTTCTAGCCTCCATTGAAGATTTCCATAAGGGCTTTGTTCAAGTTATGTGGGAATTTCATCAATGGGTTCCTCTTTCACCCATTTAGTCCCAAAGAAACCTCAAATTCTACTTTATGATTCTTGCCCAATTGATTTTATGATTCTTCCATTGGTTTAATTGATTTCGAGTTTATTCGTCATGGTTGATCTTATTATGACTGATTTGATCATATTTCAATGTTTTCAATTATATTTTTATGAACTCAAGTCATGCAAGTATTTTATGATATGAACTCAAGCTATGATGATATGCATGTATTATGTTAGGAATGATTTTATGAGCCAAGAATGCTTTCGAATAAAGTATCAAGCAATTTAATGAAAATTGGCGCTTCTGATCGAAGTACCTCCAATTATGTAAGCATCACATGGTTTAGATACTTATGATTGAAGTACTTCTTTATATGAAAAGATTATCATGATTTGGATGCTTTCAATTAAAGTATCTCTTATGACTATGTATAAAATCATAATTTTTAAGGGGCTATTCTAATGAGATTTTATGTATGATTTGGTATTACTAGATTCTTATCATTTAAAAGATTATGAATATAAATATGATTATTATTATGCATGTTTTATGTTGGTAGTTTACTTAGCACCGAGTTTGACTAGTGGTGATTACCCAGGTCCCAGAACAATGTGCCCCCGTAGGATATTTTCCGATTGGACAACAGCTAATGGATCCACCTAAGATCATGATTATGGTCCTTACCTTGGCAAGTAGGACACTCTCTTTTCATTGTGAGGTACACTCCTTGTTATATCTCACATGGTTTATGCCGGTTAATGGAAACTCCTACAAAGATTTATGATTTCCTCAAAGACTTAAATTATGGTTATTATATAAAGAAGAATGCATGACCTTGTATTATGTTTTATGAAATCATATGATTAGATTTATGTCATGTTTACTTTATCATTTCATTATCATGTTTCCAATCTTATCTTGTTATACTGATGAATCTTTCTCCATATTCAGTATATTCCAAGTATTAATCGCATACATTACTTGTGGCTATATTTTTTCATATTATTCAAATAATCTTCAAAAGCTTCACTCACTTTGTTTTCTTCCTTCGCCACCAAGGAAAACAGATTTTTTGTTTGACACATAATTCATCAAATCAACAAGAAGAATCATATGACACACTATCTTATCACTTTTGAAGATATATAGAATTGTACTTAGTGCTTACTAACTGCCCTTGACCCTGTATGTCTCTTCCACTACACTTACTAACCATTACACAGTATGATTAATTAACTGATGATGCTTGAGCCTATGATGCTCTGCCACCACACTTATTAGTCATGAGATATTTCTTACCTTGATGACTTCATTTATGTCGATTTCGTAAAGCTTTGGAGTATCCCAAAGCAGACAAAGAACATAAGAAATACACTTAACATAAATATAGACAAGTTGTCAATCTTCGAAGAAATCATATCAACCTAAGTCAACATAAATACAAAATCTTAACTCCAAAGTCTCAACTCTCAAGCATCGGCAGAATAAGAAAAATATTGGCACTTTAGAATGGTCTAGTTGAAGGCAAACAAGATTGGGGAATTCGGAACCATAAGGAAGCTTAAAAATACACCTTGAAAGCTTTAATTGTGTCAATGCTGAACATGTGGATTTACTACGGGATCTTAATTTTATTGACACTACATTTTATTGTCCTAATCTTGATTTTTGCTGAATAAGAAAACTTGACTATGAATAGTTGAAAACAAATAATTAATAACAGCCATTTATTGTAGTTTTGCTGCTTCAATATAATCATTTATATCACGCCCCGACGCAACACGGTGCTTAATGTCACAAGTGACACCAAGTTAACTCATGTCATGACATGTCTAAACAAGATCAATTAAAACATGCACTGTGCGGAAGCTAAAAATAGCTTAATATCTTAAATGGGGAAAAACCCAAAATATGTGAATCATATTTCATATCATATATTACTAAAAGTGGGAAGCTCCAAAGATGAAAAGTTAGATTATCATTTTACCGCTAGGCTAAATTAAACATCTAATTAATTAAATATTAAATGATGATATTTTAATTATTATAAATTGTTAGCTATTTATTATAAAGACAATGAAAGAATCATTATATTTATTTTAATAGCATTTGACCTTTCAATTTTCCATGTGACTTTCCATGATTCCGTAATTTTTCGGAAGCTTCAAAGATGAAAAGTTAGATTCATTTTACCCCTAGGCTAAATTGAACATTCTAATTAACCAAATATTAAATTATAATATTTTAATTATTATTTGAATTGTTAGTTATTTATTATAAAGACAATGAAATCATTATTATATTTATTTTACCCCTACGCTAAATTAAACATTCTAATTAATTCAATATTAAATAATATATTATTATTATTATTATTATTATTATTATTTGAATTTTTAGTTATTATTATAAATATAATCAAAGAATCATTATATTTATTTTAATAGTATTTGACCTTTCAATTTTCCATATGACTTTTCATGTTTCCGTAATTTTTCGAAAGCTCCAAAGATGAAAAGTTAGATTCATTTTATCCCAAGGATAAATTAAACATTCTAATGAACCAAATATTAAATAATAATATTTTAATTATTATTTGAATTTATAGTTATTTATTATAAAGACAATGAAATAATTTTATATTATTTTACCCCTAGGCTAAATTAAACATTCTAATTAATTTAATTATTAAATAATAAATTTTTAATTATTATTTAAATTGTTAGTTATTTATTATAAATATAATGAAAGAATCATTATATTTATTTTAATAGTATTTGACATTTCAATTTTCCATGCGACTTTTCATGTTTCCGTAATTTTTGCCCTATAAATTTAACTTTTCCAAGAATTTTTTTAATTTACTACTCTAACTATTCTTGTGTGTAGGAGCTCTAAACAGGTAAAATATTGTCACAATTTGTGGTGAAAGTTGTGAGATCCCCTTACACAGTCATGAGAATAGACAAGAATTCAACTATTGAAGTATCAGAGTTTGGTGTGTTAGTTTTATACTTATTTGTAGTAATTAGAATTATAATAATACTTTTATATCTCTCTTCATATAGTTGAATTATTATTTTGTTGGCAACTTGCTTTAATTCAAATATTCAGTTTTCATTATAGAGACAAAAACAAAAAAAAAGCCTAATTGTCCTGCTCAGGTGTATCTTTCATCTTTTTTTTTGTTCTTTGTACTTATAATTTTACATATACATTAACTTTCATCTTTAAGAATGAATGTGATAAAATGTTTACTCTTTTTTTTTTTGGAAAAAAAGAAGAAGAAGGTGAAACATATAACATTAGATTAGTGGTAGATAAGTTATATATGAAGAGAAAATTAAATTCTATATAAAAATAGTAGTTATGTTCATAAATATCCTTATTTTCAAAATATAAATAACAAGAACTTTTACACCTTAGTTTTAAATATCTATAATTAACTAATTAGTTTAAAGTTCTTGAGGATAAAAAATTAATATAATAATTTGAACACATTCATTATAATTATCAGGAGATTCAAAAGACAAAGTTGAAAGGTTTTGTTTTCCTTTCACTCAAAGTTAATCTTACACAATTTTTTGTGAAAAAATTAAATAATCTCCTCTCAAGCTTTTAATTGAAAAAACATTAATATTGCACTACGATTTGCAGAGGATTAATCTCATGCAATCTTTTGATCTTCTAACATTATTCTACCAACAAAAAGAAACTTTTAACACTATTGAGAAATTTAAGTTAGATAGTTGGTATATTTTCCTTTTTTGCTTTACAAGCTTATTTTTTGACTTATAAATAGAGTTTAATTTATTAACTTCTTATATTATTATCGCAGTACATTCACTTGGAGGTCATGAAATTGGTGTGTCACAATTAGTAGCAAGACAAAGTAAGAAACCTTATTAGACATATTTTATAAAAAAGGACTCAAACCATATTTTTTCATAGTATTTATTTTTTTTAGAAAGAATATACTCATTAATACGGGTTACACGCGCAAAGTGTGTTCCCAGAAACTAGTTATACTAAAAATGGGAAGAATCTAAGTCAAAAGTTGAATTACGAAAATACCCTTTAACTTTTAATTTATTTTCTTGAAATTTTTTAAAATATTGTTTTTTATCATTTGATATTTATTTTGAGATTCAATGAATTTTGACTGTTCCTATTATGGTAATTAACACTCCTATTTCCAACTAGACATACAATTCAATACTTATTATTACTCCATCTGTCCCTAATTACTTGTCCACTTTTAAATTGACACACATATTAAGGAAACAATAATAGGCATAGTAAGTTCACCATTTTACCCCTATTAATTATGAAGTTGATGAATAAAAAAACTTGGGATTTTCATGAAGTTCTACATTTTTTAAAATAATTAATTGAGGGTATAATAGGTTAAAAAAATTATCCTTTCTTGATTTGTCTAAATGGATAATTAATTAGGTGTCACGCCCCGATCCTACTCCCTGGGAAGGACTGGCACCCGATAACCATTGATGGTCCCAAGAGAACCCATGGCCTGGCTTAACTTGTAGTAGAAGACTTACATATTAAGAAACAACCTCAAAAGATAACTCATGCAATAACTTGGAATGTCATAAAAGAACATTCGACTAGCCAAAATGGCAATTCAATGTCTTAACATAAACAACTGAAAATGGAAAGACTAGTGAACTATAATTATCCGTCTATGAAGCCTCTAAAACAATGAAGGATGTCGAGACAAAACCCCCGATCATCCTAACAACTGAAATACTGAAAACAATGTAAAATGGGGTCCTCTGGAAAATAAGGAGGCTCACTAACTAGATCAACAAGGCTCAAGATGCTGATCCTAGTTACTTGTATCTGGATCATAAAATGATGCAGGTCAAATGGCATTAGTACATTGAATGTACAAGCATGCGAGGGGAAAACTAAACATGACATAAGCTTGAAGTGAATTCTGAAAGAAACACTTACCTCAACTTTAATCAACTCAGATGCATAATTAAACAACAGTAAAGGTGAAGTTTATATAAAGCATTTAAATAGTGGATAGAAACTCAAATTTAATCATATAATAAACTAATATAGTTCTACGAGAGTTTCTCTAACCGACAACCATCATTATGATCTTTGTGATGATACAGTGTCTCGCCCACGCTGCCAAAACTATCCTATAACTTACCAGGATATAGAACGCCTCAACTAAGTGGATCCACTAGTCTATGCTAAAAAGCATTAAGGAATTATCTAAAAAATATGACCCTTTCTACCCACGTTGGCTACATGGTTTATGGAGACATGAGTTATTATTAACTCGTCCCCATATCGGTGCTCAATACTACTCCCAAAATAACTCAGTTAATATGTTTAAAACCGAAACTCCTTTTGTGGTTGAGATAATTACTCAAAAACTATCTCAAAGGCTCTCTTGGAAATCGGTGTTTCCTTTCTTGTTTAAAATGTGAAAACATTTACTCATTTGGGAATACATAGTCCCCATATACTCTTTTGAAGAATTGAACTTCATTTGTTACCCTTACTCAACTCAAACTCAAGTCTTAAAACAGGTTTAAAACATTTGCAAAGACTTCTTGAAAAGACTTTATGAACTTTCTAGACTTGGCTCTTAACTTTCCTTGAATCTAAATTTATGGATTCAAGGTTAGGATTCATGTTTTTGGAAGATTTATAGATGTGTAGAAGTCATTTAGAGTTGCTAGAATATATAGGAAGTGTTAGTACACTTTCGAAGGATTCAAACGAGCTAAACGATGAAAAATGGGTCGGAACGACGACCCTGGCGCACTGCTGACGTGTTGTGCCAGCTGATACGCTCAAATTATACCTCCCTAAAGAAGCATAAGCGATCGTTATCAAGTAAAGAACCCAACTTGTAGGTTGGGGTCGATCCCACGAGGAAAAATGGTTTATACTTTACTTTAACCAACAATTATATTCAATTAGTCAAATTACTTCCAAAAACAAGTAATTGAAGGGGGATTTTTTTTTGTGAAACAAATTGTAAGAATTCAATAAATAATCATAAAGTCAGTTTCAGTTGTTATCAAGATGAGAGAAATAACTAGGGTGTATGTGTTCCCCACAACCTCATAACGCAGTAATCCTACTAATAGCAATCCTTTCCTAGTGTACTACATACAAAGTGATAAGTTAGGTATCTCTAAATCTTTGGTCCGGCATCTAGAAAATTTCACCCCGCACCTTGGTCTGGCTACGTGTGTATAATTTACTAACCCTTACCTTAACCTCATATTAGACATCATAATCGATGTTTGGCTTAGTTATTACTTCGCACTAATCGACACTAGCCTATTAGATAGTATCACACTAAATCTATGTTGATAATTCTTTT
>JAJOOS010005764.1:0-14227 GCA_029582725.1 Solanum chiquidenum
CAACCAGAGATCTACACCTCATACCATACAATGCTTCAAAAGGAGCAATAGTAATACTTGAGTGGTAACTATTATTGTAGGCAAATTCTATCAATGGTTACCTACTTCAAACCAACCAACCAGAGATCTACACCTCATACCATACAATGCTTCAAAAGGAGCAATAGTAATACTTGAGTGGTAACTATTATTGTAGGCAAATTCTATCAATGGTTACCTACTTCAAACCAACCAACCAGAGATCTACACCTCATACCATACAATGCTTCAAAAGGAGCAATAGTAATACTTGAGTGGTAACTATTATTGTAGGCAAATTCTATCAATGGTTACCTACTTCAAACCAACCAACCAGAGATCTACACCTCATACCATACAATGCTTCAAAAGGAGCAATAGTAATACTTGAGTGGTAACTATTATTGTAGGCAAATTCTATCAATGGTAGATGGTCATCCCAATTACCCTTGAAATCTATAATACATGCCCTCAACATATCCTCTAAGTTTTGAATGGTGCACTCCGCTTGACGATCCATTCGAGGGTGGAAAGCGGTACTAAGCTTAACATTGGTACCAAGCCCTTTTTGGAATGCCTTCAGAAAGTGTGAAGTAAATTGAGTACCCTGATCCGAAATAATAGACACAGGAACCCTATGCAACCTCACTATATCCTTGATGTACAATTTTGCATAGTCTTCTGCCGAATAAGAAACCTTGACGGGAATAAAGTGGGTTGATTTTGTTATTCTATCCACAATGACCCAAATAGAATCATGTTGCCTTCGAGTACGAGGCAAAACAACAACAAAGTTCATATTGAAATCCTCCTACTTCCAAATGGGAATATATATATATTGGGACAAACCTCCCGGTCTTAGGTATTCGACCTTAACTTGTTGACAATTCGGACATTTGTCCATAAAACCCGCTATATTCTTCTTCATGCCATTCCACCAATAGACTTCATGTAGATCACTGTACATATTGGTGGGCTCCTAGATGAATAGAATACCGTGAACCATGAAGCCTCTTCTAAAATTTTCTCTCTCAAGCCATCAACATCCGGAACACATAAACGACCTTGGTACCTAAGCAACCCATATCCCCCTTGGAAGAAAGCCTCAATAGACTTGTTGAGCACCGATTATTTTAACTCCATAAACATGGGATCAGGGTGTTTCTTGGACTTTATGTCCATTAGAAAGGATGATTTGGAACCATTATAGACCATGACCCCACCCTTGGTGGAATCCATTAGTTGGACACCTAACCGGGCCAACCTATGTACATCACTAACTTACTCCTTCTTCTCATCTACATGGGCTACACTACCCATGAACAATAGACTTAGGGCATCCACAACTACATTAGCTTTGCCGGGGTGGTAAAGGACACTCATGTCATAATCATTTAAAAGTTCTAACCACTTTCTTTGTCGGAGATTCAAGTCTTTTTGGGTAAACACACATTGAAGATTCTTGTGATCGGTGAAAACATCTACATCGACCCCATATAGGTAGTGCCTCCATATTTTCAAGGAAAACATCACCGCTGCTAATTCGAGATCATGAGTTGGATAATTCTTGTCATGGACCTTGAGTTGCCTTGAAGTATAGGAAATCGCTTTACCATGTTGCATAAGGACACATCCCAAATCCACTCTAGAAGCGTCACAATATACCACAAACCCATCGGTCCCCTCCGATAAGGTCAACACTAGAGCGGAAGTAAGTTTATCCTTCAACTCTTGGAAGCTTTTCTCACAAGCCTCCGACCACACAAACTTATCTTTCTTTTGAGTCAAAGTCGTCAATGGAGAAGCCATGGAGGAAAAACCCTCAAAAAACCTCATATAGTAACTGCCAAACCCAAAAAGCTTCTAATATCGGTAGGAGTTAGAGGTATAGGCCAATCTTTGACCGCATCCGTCTTCTTAGGATCTACCTAAATACCCGTGCTCGACACAATATGACCAATGAAGGCTACAAACCATAGCCAAAACTCACATTTACTAAGCATCGCATATAATTGGTGGTCTTTAAGGACTTGCAATACAATCGTCAAATGGTTCATGTGCTGACTCTCGCTTCTTAAATAGATCAAAATATTGTCGATAAACACAATGTCGAAATGTCAAGATATTGTCGAAAAACACTATAAGGTCCATAAATGTCAAGATATTGTCGAAAAACACTATAAGGTCCATAAATGTCGTCGGGGGATTAGTTAGGCCAAAGGACATTACTAGGAACTCATAGTGATGATATATTGTTCGGAAAGCCGTCTTAGGAATGTCAACCCCTCTCACCCTTAGTTGATGGTAACCCAAATGAATATCTATTTTGGAGAAATAGTTTGCCCCTTGAAGTTTATCAAACAAGTCATCAATTCTAGGAAGGGATATTTATTCTTTATAGTCACCTTGTTCAATTGGAGGTAGTCAATACACACTCTAAGAGACCCATCCTTCTTCTGAACAAACAATACCGGAGCACCCCATGGAGAGATACTTGGTTGTATAAACCCTTGTATAGAAAATCCTTCAGTTGCACTTTTAACTCTTTTAATTCGGCAAGAGTTATTCTATAAGGAGGAATGGAGATAGGTTACGTATCCGGCAAGAGATCAATGCAAAAATCTATTTCCCATTCGGGAGGACTACCAGGCAAGTCATCGAGGAAGACTTCCGTAAACTCACTCACCACGGGGACCGACTCTAAGGATGGGGTTTCAGACTCCACATCCATCACCCTAACAATATGGTAAATTCACCCCTTGGAGATCATTTTCCTAGCTTTGAGACAAGAAACAAATTGACCTCTAGGGATAGAATTTCCCTCCTTCCATTCTAAAGCAGACTTATTTTAAAATTGAAACTTTACTACCCGAGTCCTACAATCAATAGAGGCATAACATGCATGAAACCAATCCATACCCAAAATCACATCAAAATATAACATGTCTAACTCCACTAAATCCACCAAGGTAACTTTATGGGACAAAGAAATAGGACGACTCCTATAGACTCTTTTTGCCACTACTGAGTCACCAACTGTGGTAGATACCGAAAAAAGTTCTTCTAATACATCGGGGAGTATTTCAAACTTCATAGCCACAAAAGGTGTAAGAAAGGATGAAGTGGCACCGGGGTCTAACAATGCATAAACATCAATCGAAAAGACTTGTAACATACCGGTCACCACATCCGAGGAGCTCTCTTGGTCACCTAGGGATTGAAGAGCGTAAAAGCAGTTTTTCTTGGGAGCATTAGAGTTTGAGCCACTAGGAAGGGATTGCTTGCCCTCTCTTCCTTGCACATTTATCATGGGACAATCTCTCATCACATGACTACTCTTTCCACAACTAAAATATCCATCCGTGACAACAAGGCACTTACCATCATGTTTCTTACCACACTTGGCATAAATAGGCCTTTTCATACAAGATCCACCATTATTACATCCTTGAGGATTAGGGTTAGGAACCTTATCTATTTTAAACCTTGGATCACTAGAGGAGCCTTGATTGGAGAACCTTCTCTTGAACCTTGGTCGCCCTTGACCCTCAAACTTACCCTTGAAAGAATTCCCATCATCGATCCTAGGCCTATTCACTTACCTATTCTTCTTCCTAAGTTTTGTCTCCTCAACTTGTTGAGCATAAACCATTAGATGTGAGATGTCCATATTATTATGTAGCATTGCCACATGACATACTTCTTCAACCATTTCGGACACTCCTGTCAGAAATCGACTCATCTCATCTCTCGAGTTTTCCACTAAAGACAGAGCATACTTGGAAAACTTAGTGAAATTTAGAGAATATTCTTGAGCACTCATACCTCCTTGAAGAAGGTTGATAAATTCTTCTACCTTTGATTCCCTCTTCTCCCGGGGAAAGAACCTATCAAGGAATGCTTTCTTGAACACCTCCAAATATATGGGACCCACTTCAACTGGCCTATTACCCTCCCATTGAGTATACCATACCTGGGCCATATCCTTCAATTGATAACCGGCTAGTTCATCTTTCTCTATATAAGTCACTCCCATAGCATCAATTATCTTGTCGATCTCTTCCACAAACTCTTGAGGGTTTTCATTCACATTGGAACCAAAGAACATATGAGGGCTCATTCTTGTGAAGTCTCTCAACCTTGAAGCCATGGTGTTCACATTAGGGTTCACATGGGGCCCAACATTCCTATTGGCTTGATCCGCCATAGCTTAGGCTTGAGTTTTCATAACTTGGGCTTGAGTTATTACAACTTGAGCTTGAGCTGTCATAGCTTGAGTCAATGTTTGGAGAGCCACCGTTATCTCCACATTTGTCATAGCCCCCTCATCATTAGGAGCTTGAGGAACTTGAGGCTCTTGAGGACCTTGGGGAGGAACTCCCTCATTCACAATCTTCTCTTCCATCCTTCTTGTGTTCTCCCTTCTTGTATTCATACACAAGAGAAGGGTTAGGAAAAGGACTTCATAGAGTTAAAACTCTAAGGCACGACTAAAGAGTAGTGAAAGAAGTGAAATTTCCTAAATATCTTATAACCTCTCATTCATAAGTGTGGCGCGCTTCACACTCATGAACAAGACTCTACTAGACGTGGTTCATGAGACATCATCTTAGAATCATTCTAAACCTTGTGCTCTTATACAAAGTTTGTCACGAACCAGGGGTACCCCCTAGGCGTAACACGGTGTACTTTAACCCCAAAGGGGGTCTCATACAAGCCCTTAGAATAATCAAAGACATAGGTAATAGAAAAGGTGCGGAAATTTAAAACTTTACAATCAAAATTTATTTCATAAAAGAAATATAAGAGTCTAGACCTTGTCTCAATCACCATCTAATACAAGTGAATACAATCTTAGGGTCTTATCCCTTTAACACATAGTCTTGAAAATAGAAAATATGAAAGGGACTAGAAATGAATAATGTCTTATCCTCGAACCATGAGGACTCACCAAACTTGGAGAATAGTCAACCTAAGCTTTACTTGAATGGAGAAGTAAACCTCAACGATTGGAACCTACACTTATAGAAAATATGGGTTAGCACAAAAAATGTACGAAGTATGGAAGCCATGCCTAAACATACTTAAATCATGTAAAAGGGACATTTAGTTGAAATCATGCACTTTTGTCAACTTTAAGAACCATTATACACATTTAGAGTAATTACATAATCAAATTATTTCATAAGCAACCCTAGGCTACCATAATCATGCATAACTTACCTTGACCTCATCCATAGCCAACACTCATAGACAAGGAGTCATTCATGTTCATATCTTATAATAAGTAAAGTCACCTTTAGCAACAATTCATATCTTGCATACATAGTTTCATATATCTTCATAGCATAAGGAAACCACACCATAACCCCTTTATAAGTCTACTTGTGCAATGTACAAGTGAAGTCCCATACCCTGATTCACACTAAGAAAATCTCATTAAGAAGTCATAATTATAGTTCATGTGCACACATATTCATGGTTCATATTCATGTAGAGCATGCATTAATTCATAAAGCATCATGTCATAAAAGAACATACCACAATCACTCTCAAAGCTTACTTGTGCCATGCATGAATGGAGTCCCATACCCCCATTTATACTAGGTAGAACCTCTTGAGAAAACATAGTACATAACTTATGTTCTTGTTCATAGTTCATATTCTTGTTCATGTCATGTAGGGAAAATAGCCTTAACCTACATAGACCATGTGAGCTACATGGAATCCGATGTCATGCCCCACACCGAAAAGAGGTGTCCTACTTCCCTAAAGTAGAACTAACATGTTTAGATTTTTAGGTGAATCCACTAGATAAAGACCTATGTGGGCACATAGTTACGGGATAAGAACATTGCTACTAGAAACCCGAACTAACTGAGGTAAAAGGTTTCCATCTCATGGATACATGTTTTGGGAAGCCAGACTAACTGACAGAAAATATTCCATCTCATGTTCAAATCCCCTCGGTGCTAAGCTTAATTCCCTTTAATATTCATGTTAAGTCATACAGAAGTTCATGTTCATGAAAGAATGCCTTAGCACTCAAACCAACATGGTATCATGGTAGCTCATGGATTCATTAGGTGAGAATGACCTTTCAACATTAGAATTGTTAATATTTGAGTAAACCTTTCGTATAATATGCAAAATGTTTCATGAGAATAACCTTTCAATCAGCACAATAACATTATCATAATCATAGACATTTCATGCATAGCCATGTGTTAGGGTATGGGGAGAAGGATCTTGCAACAATACCACAATTACACAATAGTCATATGATCTTCACTATCTAAGTGAATCATGAGTTCATATACAATCCTCATCAACATGTACAAACCCTAATAATTTTCTCTTCACGGCTATGAATCAAACTCAACCCAAAAATCTAGAATTTCTACATTAGATAGGGGAATATGATGATTCAATAAATCAATCAATATAAACATAATCAATTGACATGCTTCTATAATCAATCAACCCACATCATGACTTCACAATTTAGCAATAAGGGGGATTCATGGGTTCTTGGGGGAATTTTATCATAATTTAACAATTAATCAACAATTAAACTATAATCCACCTTAATCAACTATAAATCAACAATTGAAATCGTTTTGAAAGAGAACCCGTGACTTAGATTGAAACCTTAGGTTTTTGGGGGAAATTAGAAACTTGAAATCATGTTTTGAAGGGACTCTATGGGTGAAATATACCCATAGTTCATCCACCATACTCTAGGAAGATTTCTGCACGAAATTGAAGAAGAAAGGATGCTCCTTGAACCCTAAGCTTGACCTTGTTCTTGCTCTTCAATGGAGTCTTAGAGAGAGAAATATTGGAGAGAGGAGTTGGTTTTTAGTTTGAGTCTTGTGAGATATGAGGTGTTAGACAGGTGGTTAATAGTTAATAATTACTTATATATGTCTAAAAAACCAATATAAATTGTCCCCACCCTTGAATAATTAAAATATAATTTACCTAAATTACTCACTTAGGCTGAAACTTGAGACAGCTTTACAGACCCCATCCACGACCCCCACCCACGGGGCTTGGATGGACCCACGGACCGTACTAGTCACTCGTGGGTTGGCTATGAGGCTTGTCATTTTGGCCAAGGTCCAGACCTCACTCACGAGACCCCACCCATGGGGCGTGAGTGGGTCTACGGAACGTACGGCATGCTCGTAGTTTCTTTCAGAGACTTGGAGAATTTGGGATAGGTCTAGCCTCGACTCACGACCCCCGCCTATGGGGCGTGAGTCCACCCTCGACTCGTGGGTACCCATTTCATGGGTGATCGCCTTCAGGAAGATTTTTGGCTGCAAACCAAGTTTCTCCTCAAGGATCCTTGGTTGGTCCTTGGGGGGTCATGCCTTGACGTTTAGGTCCTACATGACTTGTACCAACTTTGGGAGGTTATTTTAAGACTCTAATATTTACGTTCAACCCCATTAGGCTACTAGTTCACATATTAGGCTCTAGCATAATTCATTAGTTTTCCGGAGTGTTACACTAACTCACGACTAAAAAGACTAAAATAAGCTCGAAACCTCACAAAAATCAATCAAGACCTCACCTAGGCCTAAAATCACCCCCCGAATCCAACAGAACTATGGGAATTCTAATCTATGCATCTGAACCCCAAATGTTGACCAAAGTTAATCCAAAGGCTAAAATTCCATAATTTCACCACATAGGACATCAAATCCTCAAAATACTCATAATATTAAACCAATAACTCTCATAGAAGACATCTCACATTGTGCGACTGATGGAATCGATGGAATTCCAATCCAACACTTAAAACTTCAAAAGATACCAAAAACCACTTTCTTAACAACTTAGCCTGCGAAACTCAAAATTTACCAAATTCTCACTTTTTAACTCAAAGTTCAAAAACCAATTTCTAAATTTCATCATAAACGACTTGGGGTCAATATTACGAAGGGTAAAATGGCAATTTTAGGACACTTTCCAAAAATTATTGACCAGGCATTACATTATCTACCACTAAAAACCATGTTCGTCCTCGAATATACAGCAAAAGAAAGCATATGCAGCTTCAAAAAATTTAAGATGTCTAGAACGCATATCAAACTATGTCTCCCAAGTCGCATCACTAATAGAATGATGCTTCCATTGGACCATTACTAAAGCAATCTCTTTGGTCCTAAGCTTTCGAACCTGCCTATGAAAAAAAGATATAGGCTCCTCCTCAAAAGATAAGTCTTGATCCAACTTAACGGAATCAATGAAAAGTACATGGGACTCTTACTTCAAAAGCATGGAGACATGAAACACGGGATGCACAACTGACAAGCTAGGTGGAAAAGACAACGTATAGGCCACCTCTCCCACACGACTTAATATCTCAAATGGTATAATGAATCTGGGGCTAATCTTGCCCTTCTTTTTGAACCTCATCACACCCTTCATGGGTGACACTCGAAGCCATACATGATAATCCTCCATAAACACTACGGCTAAAAAAATTCAATATGCATAACTCTCATGTCGACTCTAGGATGTCAACAATCTTTCCTAGATCCTATGAACCTGCTCCATAGAATCCTTAAGCAAGTTTGTATGCAATGAATTCATCTCAGCTGAATCGAACCATCCGATTGAGGATCTGCACCATTAACCATACAATGCTTCAAAAAGGGGTCATCTGAATGTTGGAATGATAAATGTTGTTGTAGGAAAGCTAAGGGCGATATTGGATCCCATCTAGCACCAAATTCGTTCACACAAGCTCGAGGTATATGATCCAACAATTGAATAATCAGCTCACACTGACCATCTATCTAAGGGTGAAAAGTTGTACTCAATATCTAACCCAGTACCCAAACCATGCTGCAATGCCTTCATGAAATGAAAAGTGAACATGGGACCTCGATTAGAGACAATAGAAACTGGGACTCCATGTAGTCGAACAATTTGATTGATATAAAGATTGGATAACTTCTCCGTCATGTACTTCACCCGAAATGGGATGTAATGGGCGTACTTAGTAAGCCTATCAACAACCACCAAAATGGATACATAACCACACACGGAGGTAAGCAGTCCCATATTAAAGTCCATAGTGATCTGTTTCACACTTCCAAGTAGGAATAGGCATCCTCTAAGATATACCCTAGGCCATTGGTGATCACAATTGACCTTATTACAAGTCAAACAGCTCGAGACAAAGTGTGCAATATCCCTCTTCGTACCACACCACTAATAGTATTGGCTAAGGTCATATACATTTTTACCGCACCAAGATGGATAGAATATCGGGAACAATGGGCCTCTTCAAGAGTCAATCTTCTAACTCGCCCACCTTGGGCACACAAATCCTTCTTTTAGTCCGCAAGATACCATTAGAATCAATGACAGTTTACTTGGTTTTCCCTCTCAACACCATATCTCAAATGAGACGTATCTTCTTATCATCAAGTTGGCACTCATGTATCTACTTAACTAAGGAAGAATGAGCCTCAACAAAGGAAATCAAACCACCTAACTCCTCAAAACTTTGTAACCGGGACAAGACTATTGGCTAACCTTTGAACATCTCTACCCAATGGTCTCTCCTTCACACTTATAGTAAAAGTAATCCCCATGATAGAAGTCTTCCTACTTAAAGCATCGACCACCAAATTGGCCTTTCCTAGATGATATAGGATGGTGATGTCATAGTCTTTTAGTTTCTCAAGCCATCTGCGCTACCTCAAGTTCAGATCTCACTGACTGAAGATATACATAAGACTTTGATAGTCTATGATAAACTCAAAATGAACCCTATACATATAATGTCTCCATGTCTTAAGCATAAACACTACACTTGCCAATTCAAATTATTGGTAAGGTAGTTCCTCTTATGGGTTTTCAAATGCATAGAGGCATAGGCAATCACCTAACCCATCTGCATCAGAACACCACCTAGTCTGACTTTCAAAGAATCACAAAGCACAGTGAAGTCTACCCCTTCCTTCGATAAAGTCAAAATAGAAGTTGACGTCAAGAAGGTCTTGAGCTTTTAAAAGCTCACTCACACTCATCGGACCATTAGAAACTCACATTCTACCGACTGAATCTAGTCAAAAGAGATGCAATAGTAGAGAAGATCTAAACAAAACACCGATAATAACCTATAAGTCCCACAAAAATCTCGATCTCTATAATTGATGTAGGTCTGGTCCAACCCCTGACTACCTCAATCCAGGCTGGATCTACCCAAATACCCTACTTGGACAACACGTGGCCCACAATTTCCAAAGAATCAAGCCAATACTCGCACTTTGAGAACATGGCATAAAGTTTTTCTTCCCTGAACCGATGTAGTACAATCCTCAAATGCCTATCGTGATCCTCCACATTCATGGAGTACCCCAAGATGTCATCAATGAAGACTATCACAATGGAATCTGGATAAGGTCATAACACCCCATTCATACACTCCATGAATGTTGTAGGGGCGTTTCTCAAACCAAAAGACATCACAAGAAACTCATAGTTCCCATGACGAGTCCTAAAACTTTCTTAGGGATATCTGATGCCCTTATCTCAAGCTGATGATAACCAAACCTCAAATCAATCTTAGATAACATAGATGCACCTTGAAGTTGATCAAACAAATCATCAATATGAGGAATGGGATATTTGTTCTTCAATGTCTCTTTGTTCAACTATGGATAATCAATACACATCCTCCTGGATCCATCCGTCTTCCTCACAAACAACATATGAGCACCCATGGAGAAACACTAGTGAGAATAAAGCCCTTAGAAAATCTTGCAATTGGTCCTTCAATTCCTTCAAGTCATTTGGAGCCATCTAATAAGGAGGAATAGAGATGGGCTTGGTGCCTGACTCCAAGTCAACCAGAAAATCAATATTTATATCAATAGGAACACTTGGAAGATCTGTAGGAAACACATATGAAAACTCCTGAACCACTGCCCATAATTCATGGGAGTGACTCAACACTAGTATCCTGAATAAAGGCCAAATAGGACAAACATCCTCTATCAACCAATCTCTGAGCCTGAACGAGATACCTTTGCTAGGGTAAGAAACACTAGCACCCATCCACTCAACTCTCGGGACACCCAGTATTGCTAAGGTCATATTCTTAGAATAAAAATCAAGAATATCATGATGTGGAGAGATCCAATACATACCGAAGATAATGTAAAAGTCTACCACACCAAAATTATCAAGTCTATCTAAGTATCATACCTAGATAAAGAAACAAGTCATGACCGATACACTCAATCCTCTACTAAGGACTTACCCACTGGTGTAGAAACATGAATAGGCACAGGCATGCAATAAGATATCATATCAAATCTAGTAGCAAAAATAGGTAGACACATGAAAAAGTAGATTTCAGATCAAACAATATAGATGCAGGTCGATGGCAAATTGAGACAATACCTATGATCATAACATCAGAAGTTTCAACTTGAGGCCTCCTTGAAAACTCATAACACAGGCCCTCACGACCTCCTACAAAGTTGGGTAGAACCTCTAAATCCACCCTGCAAAGTTGGAGCACCCCTACCAAAATTCATGCTACCTCTACCGGACTAAAGTCTTGCTCAACCCGTAGCCGGAGCAACTGAATCCCTAGCTGGAGCAACTGAATAAGAACATTGAGCTCCTAAATAAGTCTGTAGAGGACAATGCCACATCATATGATTGGGATCCCCAAAAGTTAAGTAAGATCTCAGCAAAGATAACTGCTAATGCGGACCAAATGAACTATTCTGGACACCGTTGCTAGAACCATAAGATTCTCGGGCTAACTATCCACTTTAAACTTGTGGCATAGAAGCATGAACTAGTCCATTTTTCTTAAAGGAACTACTACCTCTATGCGAACTTCTACCTTCATCCACCAGAAAACAAACCAGAAGAACATGCCCTCTTGAGCTCCCCTAACTTCTCTAAAACTGTCAACTCCACCTCCTTGGCGGTGACCAAGATGTATTTAAAGGAAGACACCTCTCTGGCTGCCCTGAACACATAAGACCTGACAAAGAAAGTAAATCCTCTCACAAACCCTATGAACTCTCTCTGCCTCATCTGGAAAAATAGTCACAGAATTACTAGAAAGCTCACAGAAACTCATTCTCGGTCAAAGACGTTCCTTAGTCAAGATCTCAAACCTCATTCGACTCTCCTCCCTCATATCCAAGGAATGAAAAAGTCCTGGAAAATACTAGAGAATGTATCCCACTCAACGACCGAAGATCGGATTTGTCTAGACCTTACAAAAGTCCTACACCACTCTATGGCACGTCCACAAAGCTGGAGTGAAACAAACCAAACACCATGAGCATCAATCAAAACCACTTTGTCAAGCATCTCATGGCATAAAGTCAAGAACTCATGAGCATCCGCATTCTTACCACCTTGAAACCAAGTTGTTTCATCTTCTAAAACATTTTCAGAACAGCTGCTCGACTGTCATTAGAAAAACCTCAGGAGCAATCTGAACACCCACAATAGGTGCTGGAACCACTGGTGGCTGACCTATTTTATCCTGAATACTTGGAGCCCGTTGTTTATCTGGGGTCTGTGCCCTTACCCTCATCTTAGAACCATGTGTTGTACGTGTCGTACTACTTTGAGAGAAGTTCTCCAGAACACATAAAATCCTCAACAAAGTGTCCTAAAACAAAGGAGATCCAAACTCGGGAGGAGCCTTTTCCTCAGGAACCTCAACTTATGGCTTACGACAATCCTCTCTAGCCCTACATGTGGCTGCTGACGCTCCACAAGCACGACCTCTAATCGGTACTACTCCATGAGCATCACCTCTAGTTCAGGCCTACTTCTAACTCTAGATGAGGTCTCAACATCAGCCTCGAGGGCAACCTTCCATTTACAAATGGAAAAAGAAGCTTTGTTCCTCGGCAACTATAAAAACAACACACGGCAACTCACCACTAGCAAAGGTAACCACACATAATGATAAAATATGAATAAAAGAAGGTTTCTTAACATTTTTTGGCCTCTTGAAGATAAGTAGTGACGTCTGGACCAATCCTCAAGACTCTACTTAGACTTGGCTTGAACGCAGGTGAGACCTATGAACTTGGGGCTCCCATACAATTTGGCATGACCAAAAATTCATATTGATCGAACTTTTCTATTCCCGTGAAGACAAATTATCCTCAACCCAACAAAAACAAAAGATATGCGGAAATATAAAAAAAGAACAAGACAAACACGGTAAAACTATTCATTCTAAACAATACTTCAAAACCTGGAAATCACTTGACAAGCCACTAATGAAAAACGGAATTGGAAAGATAAATACAAGTGTCATAGTCTTTGCTTCTCAAATAGAACAAAGAGTAATGTTAATGAACATGAGGGTCCGCCAGGATGACAAGCATCATCTTCTCAAATTCCTTAACAACCTCGAAACCAGGAGAAAAAAGAGGAGATCACATGGGACTGGGCTCGAAACCTATATAAGTGTAGAAGCAAGTAGTGAGTACCAAAAACAGGGTACCCAAAAAGCAACCTAATAAAGAAGGTAACTTATTTAGAATTTGACTACTAGTTTCCATCCCAACCGAACCTTCTCAAACTACAACTTGTGCTGAAATCAGCCCAACCTAACAATTTTATAATAAATAGTTAACATGGCTCAACATTCACGGAACAGAGTAACAAATCAACAACCAACACATATGACCTAGGTCAAACTCAATGTCAAGTAGATCGATTACACAAAACAAGTACATCAATAACAAGTAACAAGTAAGTCACACATAAGCGTAGAAATGCATCAAATCACCAGAATAAATCTCTCGCCAAAACTATTTCCCATTGGCATAGTGTCACTATCTGAAACCATTTTCCATTGGCATTAGATCAAATCACTAGCCGAAAGCTTTTCCTATCGTCTTTATAAGAGATCACTAGTCGGAACCATTACACATTGACTTTATATCATTCACTATCTGAAACCATTTCCAATCGGCTTTATATCAATTACTAAATGGATTTATTTTCTATCAGCATTATATCTATCAGCGGTAAAGACTTCAGCATAAAAACAATCACAGGTTTAATCATGATGTTCAACAATCAATGCCCACAAGCAATATCACACCACACAAAAAACAAGTCCTATAATTCAATTCCACATTCAAGCCATCCAGGCATTTTATCAAATCAATCAAATATGGTCATA
>JAJOOS010005765.1:0-70587 GCA_029582725.1 Solanum chiquidenum
GATGAAAGGTCATTCTCATCTTAGAAACCTTTGAGCTATATGATATGAGGGATTAAGTCCCTAAAGCCTATTTTATGAACTAATGTTAAATAAAGGCTTAAAGATGTTTAAAAAGGGAGTTGGAGCTTAGCACCGAGTGAAGATGAAAAATGAGAGTGGGGGCTTCACGTTTAGCAAGTCCGGCCTCCCACAAGAGAACCTTCACATTTAACAAGTCCGGGTTCCTAACATAGATGTTGTCTCATGAGATGGAAACCTCCACGCCTAGAAAGTCAAGGTTTTCTAGTAGCAACCTCCTTGTTCTATAACTACGTGCCCCAGTAGGTTTTAGCTTAGTGGATCCACTAGATAGCTAATATGTATGTAGGTCCGACCTTGTCAAGTCGTACCCTCTCATTACGGTGTGGTAGTAGAACACCGGATTCCATGTAGCTCACATGGTATCTGTCGGTTATGGAAATGTCTCCCGAAAGTTATGAAATGAACTAAGATAAGAATATGAACTCTAGTCATGGTTTCTTGAAGAGTTACTTAGTGTAGGTAAGACTATGGACCCTACTTATGCAATGCACAACAGACTCTAAGGGAGGTTATGATTAGGCTCTTTACATAATGAAGACTATGGTCTATGTATGTTAATTTGAAAGCATGTTAAGGTTGACTTTACTTATGTCAAGACATGAAGTATGATTATGCATGTGAATTGCACTTATGACTTCTTAATGAGTTTTCTTAGTATATGTGGGGGTATGGGACTCCATGTGTACATTGCACAAGTTAGATTGTGAAGGGGTTGTGACGGTGGTTTACCTATGATATGAACTAAATGGGTTATGACTAATGATGTAGTAAATGAATGAGTCCTTATATGATGTTATGAAGTATGTTGGTCTTATGTCTAATGTTAAATGAAGATGTTATGACTTGTTGAATATGATGTGCCTAGTCTATGGTGGCTTCCTAGGAACACTTGGTGTGAGTAGTATTATGGGATGCTACTTGCACATTGCACTAGTGTGACTTGGGGGTTGTCTTAGGTGATGGTTCCTATGTGAAGACTATGTTTTATGGTGTGCTTATGACTCTACGAATATATGTGGTTGGATTGATGAAGACTATATGTAAGTTCACCTTTGGTAACCTTAAGGTGATACATAGCACCAAGTATTCCCTAAGGGTTGCTTGAGGAAAGGAGATAAGATAAAGAGGAAGGTAATGTATTATATGCATTAAATGTGCCTAAAATGTTATAAATGGCCTTATGTGCTATTATGAATGGTTTCCATGGGTATGATGATGTATGTGGTTTATATTGTGCCTAATGTGTTAAAGGTTCAGGAAGTTACTCTAAAAAGGGCATTATGCATGGTTTTCAACTAAATGTCCTTTTAAAAGCATGTTTTTGCATGGTTATCATACTTAGTGCATTGTTGTACTAACACCATTCTTCTTCATCTTTTTACACCAAGTGTAGGTGGTGGTGGCAAAAGGACTTTCCTAGAAGTGATGAGCTTGGCTTACTATTGCCAAGTTCGGGTGTGCCCTTAAATATTCAAGGACCTTTATGTTAAAGAGTTTCCTTAAGTTCATTGTACTAGATAGTAGTTGTTTTTGTATTGTAAGGGTCGTGTCCCTCTTGTGTTGTAGTCATGTTTTAAGATGTCTACTTTGAGACGTAGTATTTCTATTTTGTATTAAAGGTTTAAATGAGGTGACTTTCTAAGTCTTGTGTTATTTATGAAAGTTTTAATTTTCCGCTATTTTTCTATGATAATGCTAAGGGCTTGTATAAGACCTCCGAGAGGTCGAATACGCCGGTAACGACTAGGGGGTGCTCTCGGGTCATTACAGTTTTTTAGTAGTGGAACCCTATGAATTAAGTATTTTAGAGATGAGTAGTATCGTTGAGTTCTGAGTACTGAGTTTCAATATTGCTATTAAGATCCCTTACTTGAGTCATTCATGTCCACAATTCGGCATGAACCCTATGAATTCAGTTATGAATCTTGAGAAGCTTCTTAAAGACAACACTTGAGTTTTAAACTGAGTTTTTGAAGAAGTCAAAATGAGTTTTGAGAAATATTTTCTAAAACATGATTAGTATGACAATCGAGTATGCCCTCAATGTTTAAGCAGTATGGTATCTATCTATGCCATCAATGTTTATGTAGTATGACTTTCAGAGTCTTCAATTGTCATATAGCAATAGGATTTTGATATATTTTAAAAAAATATTCAAATAGGAATTGAGTAAGAGTATAAGGGAACTAAGTATTCCCAAAGGTATCAGTTTTGGAATTGATAAAAGAGAAACTTTAATTTCTAAATCAGTTCGAGTTCAAAGATATTTCAGGAGCAGTTACCTCTTTTAAGAGGATAGTTTGACCAATTATCTCATACTAGAGGAAAAGTATGTTTTTTAAAACATTGAGCATGAGTATATATTATTTGGAATAGTATTGAGCACTGATATAGGGATAAGTTCAGACAACTCACATTTCTCATAAACAATGTATGCCAACATGGGTACATGATCATACTTTTTAGATGAATCCTAAGTTCCTTCACGTAGAGCTTAGTGGATACTTATAGTTGAGGTGTTCTATACCCCGCCAAGGTATAGGACAATTTTGGCAGCGTTGGCGATATTATATATCATAATGTACTTCATAATGATGGTTGCCGGTTAGAGAATCTCCCAATAGAGTTAAAATGTATATTTATATATCACTTATTATGTTGAGTTCATAGATGAGAGAATAAGCTTTTAATTATTTCACTTCTTTATTTCTTCACATTTAGTTGAGTATTGATATACCGTGAGTTTACAGTATTTTTAATACATTTAACTTAAGAGTTGTGTGTGTCTAGGACCATTTTGTATTAGTATTAATGTGTTTTTATCATGATTGCAGGAAATATGTTCAGACGTGGAAACTGAGAGACACAACTGAAGGATGTGAAGAAAAGGGCATCTACAGAGGTAATCCACGGACCGTAGGTCCATTCACACTCTGTAGATGGGTGTCGTAGATGGGAAATCAAGGCATGAAAGGAGATCAGGGAATTCTTGACCATGTGTTGAACCACTGTTACAATTGACGGACCGTAGACTGTTCTATGGACCATACTGTTGATCCGTCAAATGATTCAGAGAGGAGTTCCAGTACCTAATTTTGAAGATTCTAAGTATAGAGCTATGGAGGAGGATCCACGGACCATAGATCAATTCATGGTCCGTACTGGTGTTCCGTAATTTGCATCAGAGATGATGATGATTTGGAAGCAGAAAATTTGCCTTAGTCCTGAGTCACGGAAGGGACCTATGGACCGTAGGTCAATCCACGGTTTGTAGGTCAATGTCGTAGATCGAAGACGCATCCTGAAACATTATTCCTTATTTCATTTCCTTTTCAGTTAGGACCTAATTTTCTATATAGAGGGCCTGTAAACCTCAATTTTGGGGTTAGACTTTATTACTTTAGTTCTAGTTTTTGGCTTGGGAGATTGATTTTTGCAACTTGAGCAATTATTGATTTCCTAAGTTTTTTTTTGAAGATTTTAACTTTGCAATTCAAGTTGGTTTTTTGGATTTCTTCTACTCTAATGGAAAGTTCATGAATTCTTCTCATACAACTATGAATTGTGTTTTTTCTAGCATGAGTAACTAAATCCACAAATTGGGTTGTGGGAACCATGAGCAATTAACAAAGTATAAATAGTAACTAAGTAATTCTTGAATAGTGTTATTGCATGTAATGATAATTCTTTCATTTAGAAGTCTTTTTAGAGGTTGCAAACGTTAAAACCCGCATTGTGGCTACTTGTCGGACCAATAGGGTAGTTAATAAGAAAAGAATTATCAACATAGATTTAGTGTAATACTATCTAATAGTCTAATGTCAATTTGTGCGAGGGTGAAAAATAAGCTATACATCGATGTGATGTCTAATATGAAGTAAATGTAAGGGTTAGTAAATTATACACATGTAGTCGGAACAAGGTGCGGGGTTAAATTCTCAAGATGCCAGACCAAGGATTTAGAGATACCTAACTTATCACTTTGCATGTAATACACTAGGAAATGATTGTTATTACTAGGATTACCGCGTTTTGAGATTATGGGGAACACGTACACCCTAGTTACTTTCTCACCTTGATAACAACTAAAGTTTGAATCTTGCTCATTGAATACCTACATAATTTCCTGAATGTGTTTCACCAATCCCCCTTTTAATTACTTGTTTTTGGAAATACATTGACTAAACGAATATAATAGTCAATTAAGTTTAAGTCTAAACCATTTTGCTCGTGGGATCGACCCCAACCTCCAAGTTGGGTTCTTTACTTGATAACGATCGTTATACTTCTTTAGGGAGGTGTAATTTGAGCATATCAAATTTTGGCGCCGGTGTTGGGGAATTTGGCTTTTACATTAAATTTAACTACATTATTGAACTTTAGTCAAATATTTTCTAATTTTACTTTATCTTTTGTTTTTGTTTCTCTCAGGTTCCTACTCTAGTGTATGACAAGTACACGGAGCCAAGGTGAACTACTTACTCCTTATGATCCAGAACTGAATAGAACTTTGTGGAGAATGAATAATTAAGGAATTCCAGTTAATCCTGTCGGAGGAGAGTTAGGTGATGGTGTTGGGTTGCAGCCTCCGAGGGTTGGTGATGAGAATAATTAGGTTCAAGTTGAGAACCTATCGAGAGATTCAGTGAGGGTACAGGAGCCACCGGGACCAAGACTGCGTGATAACTATTGGGTCAACTTTAATGCTGTTGAATCTGACGGACCTCCTGTCCTACCTCCTCTACTTCCGGGGCATACATTTGTAGTGACTACAAGTTTGATGAAGATGCTTACTGTGAGGGGTTTGTTTGCGGGTTTGGCATCTGAGGATCCACATGCGCACGTAACCAAGCTAAGGAGTGTTTGAAAAAGTTGTGTGGGTCGATCGCACTTGGACATGGATGTCGTTGGATTGCGATTATTCCTTCTATCATTGACCGGCAATGTTGTTGTATGGTTTAATGAACTTCCTTATAACTCAATATATAATTGGAACCAATTGGCTGATGTGTTCCTAGAAAGATTCTTTCCAGTGTCTAAGAAGTTGAACCACAAAGATAAACTCAACAATTTTGTAGCACTACCTAGAGAGTCTGTGAGTAGTTCTTGGGATAGGTTCACTGCTTTCATAAGCGGTGTTCCAAATCACCAGTCACTAAAGAAGTATTTCTACCGAGGTCAGGATGAGAACAGTAAGGCAGTGCTTGATACTATGGCTGGAGGTTCATATGGCGAGTGCAATTTTGAGAAGATTGCGGAGAAAATGGAGAAGATCTGCAGAAACAAATAAGCTTGGAGCACTAGAAGGTCGGATACAGGGAGGAACACATTTGCCGAGCTACAAACAACCAGTCTACAGATGATATTCGTGAGGAGATGGCTTAGATGAGGACCGAAATAGAGTTGGTGTTGAAGCATGTGAGTGGAGGTGCGTATAAGGTAAATGTTGTGAATTATTTGACTAGGAATCCACCATCGGTTGAGGAGTTTTACTATGAAGAGGATACTGATTCGGTGAATGATTAGATGGGGGGTTTCCAAGCCAAAGCCTAAGGTTCTAATACAGATAAGTGGCGCCAAGGTCAAGGAAACCAAGGTTGGAACTATGGCAACTACAACCGAAAGGGTCAATATGTCCGGGATGGGAACTACAATCACGATAACAGTTACAACCGAAACAACTATGGCAACATAAATGATCGGGTTGGGTCTAATGTCCCACCTCAAAATCAGGAATCTTGTAAAAGGGAAGTTAGAGGTAATATGTCACATATTGAGGATATGATGCAGAAAATGATGAAGAGGTTTGATGCTACTTATGAGAATGTGAAGGAGATGCGAAATGACTTGTCTAGTATTGGTAAAAAAGTTGATGCCCATGCAGTATCGATCAAGCATCTTGAGATACAGATGATGCAGTTGTCTACTATAGTAAACCCACGTCAACCTGGCACACTTCCTAGCAACACCAACCATAATACAAAGAATGATGGGCATTGTATGGCAGTCACTACTCGAGGGGGTAAGCAAACTATTGATCCACCGATGCCATGTGGGGTTAAAGTTGATGTTAGTAAAGATGATGATGTGATTGAGGTAAATGAAGAGTCCGAGAATGCAATAGAGAAGGAAGCAGAAATAACTCAGAAAGTTATCCCCATGCCTAGACCTCCACCGCCTTTTCCACAGAGGTTAGTGAAGAAGACTGAAGAAGGAAAATATCGCAGGTTTATTAGTATGTTGAAATAGTATTCCATCAATGTGCCGTTGATAGAAGATTTGGAGCAAATTCCTGTGTATGCAAAGTTTATGAAGGACTTGGTAACTAAAAATCGAGCCGTGAGTTTTGAAGATGATTATAAGTTGCAATATTGTATTGCTATTGCTACAAGGTCTCTTGTGCAGAAGAAGGAGGATTATGGTGCTTTAACTATTCCCTGTACCATTGGCTTACTACATTTAGCGAAGGCGTTGTGCGATTTAGGTGCTAGCATCAATCTGATGCCATTGTCTATTTACAAGAAGTTTGATTTAGGGGATCCAAAACCGACTGCAATGCGACTGCTTATGGCTGACAGAACTGTGAAGAATCCCATTGGTGTTCTCCAAGATGTACTAGTGAAAGTGGAGTCTTTTATCTTTCCAGCGGATTTTGTGATACTCGATTGTGGTGACTTGAAGGTTCCCATTATCCTTGGGAGACCATTCCTAGCCACTGGGCACGCTTTGGTTGATATGGAGAAAGGGCAGATGAAGTTCCAATTGAACAATGAAGACGCAACTTTCAATATCTCTAAGTTAGTGAGCTCAAATCGATATATGTGGTGACACATATTTTAGAGAGTGGTTCTAAGTTTTCTGTTGAACAAAGGTTGGGTGTTGATGCACTAGTAGCGGTATTGATGAGCTTTGATGGTGATGGTATTGAAGACTACGATGAATTGGTCGCCACACTTGATAGGTTTGAATTCTGGTCAAAACCAAAGAGATTAGAGTCAGACATGAAGAATCGCGACTCTCCACCTGCTTGACCGTCTGTTGAGGAGGCGCCAAATTTGGAGCTTAAGGATCTACCATCACATTTGTGGTATGTATTCTTGAAGAGAGATGGTACTTTACCGGTCATCATTGTGGAAGATTTGAATGCGGCACAAGTTGTGGCATTGGTTTCTGTGTTAAAGAGGTTTAAGCGGGCTATTGGGTGTACAATTGCAGTTATTATTGGGATTCCTCTTGGTATTTGTTCTCATAAAATTCAACTCATGCCGGATCACAATCCTAGTATTGAGCACTAGAGAAGACTAAATCCTCCTATGCAAGAGGTCGTTAAGAAGGAAATCATCAAGTGGTTGGATGCTGGAGTTATTTATCCCATTGCAGATAGTAGTTGGGTGTGTCCTATTCAGTGTGTGCCCAAGAAAGGTGGGATTACTGTGGTACCTTATGAGAGAAACGAGTTTTTTCTGATACGGCCCGTGACTGGCTGGAGAGTCTGCATGGACTACCAGAAACTTAATGCTTTGACAGAAAATGACCATTTTCCTATGCCGTTCATGGATCAGATGTTGGACTGACTTGTGGGTAAGGGTTGGTATTGTTTTCTTGATGGTTATTCGGGTTACAATCAGATTTCTATAGCTCCAGAAGACCAAGAGAAGACCACCTTCACTTACCCTTATGGGACTTTCGCCTTCAAACGAATGCCATTTGGGTTGTGTAATGCTCCCCCCACCTTCCAGCGTTGTATGATGTTTATATTTTTTGATATGGTAGAGGACACTATTGAGTTGTTCATGGATGATTTTTCTGTTGTAGGTGACTCTTTTGATCGTTGCTTGAATCATTTGACCGAGGTACTTATAAGGTGTGACGGTTGCAATCTTGTGCTGAATTGGGAAAAATGCCACTTTATGGTGAAAGAAGGGATAGTTCTAGGTCATCAGATTTCTGAGAAGGGTATTGAGGTAGATAAAGCGAAAGTTGACGTAATATAAAATCATCCACCACCTATCTCTGTTAACGGTGTTAGAAGTTTTCTTGGGCATGCAGGTTTCTATAAGAGGTTCATTACAGATTTCTCTAAAATTGCACATCCATTGTGCAAATTGCTCGAAAAGGAGTGTAGGTTTGATTTTGGTGATGCTTGTTTGAGAGAATTTGGAGAGTTGAAGGAAAAGTTAGTTACTGCACGTATCATTATTTCACCGGATTGGGGAGAACCGTTTGAGGTAATGTATGATGCTAGTGGAGTGGCGCTTGGTGTGGTATTGGGACAGAGGCGAGAGAAGATTCTTCATCCTGTTGTCATTACCCGAGAGCACCCCCTAGTCATAACATGGCGTACTCAACCTCTAAGAGGTCTTATACAAGCCTTATAACATTCATTCATCGCATAGGTAATAAAAATAGTGCAGAATTAAAACTTTTTATTCAAAAACCATATAATCTGTCATTTCAAAAGCATGTAAACGCAAGCAGAAGTCTAACGTCTCACATAGCCGTCTTAGACAAACTTTAACAAGATAAGGTCACGACCCTTTTACAATCGAAGTTTTAACAATAGTCTTAAAACATAAGAAAAACTACAAACATAAGAGTCCATGTCCTCGATCTATAAGGACATACCAAAAGATGTCTTGAGAGAACTCTAATCCCAAGCTTCACTAGAGAATGCAATCACTTACCAGAACCTACACTTGTAGTAAAACATAAAAGAAGAATGGGTTAGCACAATTAAGTACTAAGTATGATGACCATGCAAAAACATGCTAAAAGGGGACATTTTGTTGAAAGTCATGCTTTTATTCCATTTGGTAAAACTTCATGAACTTTGAACAATAGAGGCATAATATAAGTCACAACCAACATACAAGTCACACTTGACATTTGAACTCAATCACTTATATATACCTTTAACTTTACCTTGCACCTCCACTTCAACTAACCCTCAAGCTATACCTTGTGCGATGTGTGGATAGCGTCCCATACCACCATCCACACCAAGGTACAACCTTAAGGTCACCAAAGTGAACCCACCATTTATCATGCTTCACATTACAAGTATTCATACTCAACCAGTACCAGCATACAACACGTAAGCATATCCGTCAAGTAAACCATTTCATCATCTTAGGATCTCTATCGAAAGTTACCATAAGACACAGTGATGAGTCCACAAATTGGACTCATTTAGGGAAATATTTTAATAGAAATTGTGTCCTCAAATGCTTATTTTATCTCAATATCTGATGGAAACCCTTAAGTTTCAGGTATTCAAAGTTAGAAGTAAAGCATGGAAACTACTTCGCAAAATGGAATGAAAAGGCAGAACAGAACTAGCAAATGAAGGTCTGAGGATCACCGAGTTCACTTGGCGAGTCGCCAAAGGTTCTCACTTCGGCTTTTGTTCCAGTGTACTTAGCCCTGAAGGAAAGGATCAAGTCAGCGGAAAAAGGGAGAAGTCGGTGCATCGGCGAGAATGTCTGCGAAGCTGTACTATGTCTCCCAATGACCCAAATCACGACGATGCCGAAGGATGGTGCAAGACGGCGATGAAGTACACCAAAGGGTGAATCGCTGAGTTGATCGGCGATTTCGACTAATGTCGCCGTGTGGTCCGCTGCAACACATATTTTTGATAACTCTAAATACTCATTGAGAGTTATAGCTTAGTATCAAACTTTCGTATCATATTTTATTATCAGATTTTGGATTTAGTACTATTTTATTTTTACTCTCAAGTTTGTAAGGGTTTGAAGACTTGAAGAAGAAAAGGGTTTCACCTCTTTCCATTTGAAAGTGGGTCTCTTGGATTCTTCTTTCTTTTCTCAAACAAGAGTTATTTCTCTATACCCATTTGATTTCAACATCATTGAAGGTATAAATTTATATCTCTTGATGTGTGGCTAAAAAACCCCATTCTTGGAGTGTGATTTAGCAAATATGTTTTGATATTATTGTTGGGTCTTGCTTGGTGATAGGTTAGATGTATTTTAATGGTGATTTCACCTAGTGGTTTTGGTTTAATTTATTGGGTGTGTAGTTGCAAATACAATGCCACCCATGTGTTTTCGTCTTACCCGAGAGGAAGGTCGCGAAACAAAGACCACTAGATTGATGGCCTAAGGAGTGGGTCGACATGAGGTTCAGCCCGAGAGGGTTAGACCTAGTCCCATATCCTAGAGCTAAAGAGTGAGTGGTGTAAGGCATAGGCTGGTCTTCATGCGGCAGATGGATGTCCGAGAAGAACGCATTTGAAACGGGGTAAGTTGCCCGAGAGGGAACTTATTTCCATTTAAAGCTTAGCCTAGTCACTATTATCTTGTAAATTTCCTATCGAAAACATGTACCCAACCATTTATCTCAACTTGAATTGCGGTCACACCCCAAAAACTTTTCTTCATACTTGATTGGTTTGCTATTTCTATTGTTTTTACTTACTAGTGAGAAAACCCCCATCGATTTTTTACACTTTTGTGTCCCCCTGTAATTTAAAATGTTTTTAATTGTTAATGTCTTTAGCTATGACTAGTTAGAACTAAATTTTATTTTTCTATTAATTCTCAAAACCGCTCCCTTGGGACACGACCCCAACCCTTGGTTGGGTTACTATACTATTGCACGATCGTAGACACTCGTACTGGAAGTTGTGTCATTGATTACGTGAATAGAAATTCTAAACATCAAAATGACGCCGCTGCCGGGGAGTGGTGTTACTTGAGGATTTTTAGATTAGTAGATTTTTTGTTCTACAAAAATAGATGCCAAGCAGGTAACCCATCGGGTTATTATTTTCATCGAGATGATATCAATAGTGTATACAACCCTGACCAAGTGGGTGAAATGGATGCAATTTGCATGCCACAAGCAAATGGAAATGCAACATTTGAAGTTACTAGCACAACACTCCATCTCATACATTCAAGAGGTTTATAAAGAGGGTTAGAGCATGAAGATTCGTATGAACATATACGAAGCTTCATAGAAGTGTGGTTGTGTCATTCAAGAATATATCGCAAGAAAGCATACTGATGCGCTTATTTCCATTATCATTAACTAGTGAAGCTACTAAGTGGTTGATCGAGCTTCCAAAGAACTCCATTAAATCATGGGAGGAGTTGGTTACGGCTTTTCATGAAAGATTCTTCCCTCCATAAAAAATGATGAAACTAAGAAACGACATTCAAAGTTTTAATCCAAAGGAGGGTGAACCAATTCACAAATCATGGACACGATTTAAGAGAATTTTGCAAAAATGTCCAAAGCATGGATTACCGAGTGAAATATTGTTCCAATATTTCTATTGCAGTCTGGATTCGGTTAATAAAGGGATAGCTGATCAGATGATGCAAGGAGGAATAATGTTACAATTATTTGAAGTATCATAATTTTTTCTCTATGGCATGAGTAGAGTAAATGAAGCATGGTACACAAAAAATGATCAAGTTTCTCCACAGTGCTTCAGATTAACGAAAGAACAACTCGAAAAAGTAAGGTAAAGGGACGAAAACATCAAAAAAATGTTATCTCAAATGGAAGTGATACACGAGCACATGAAGGGGACACATGCAGTGTTTTGAGTTGAGGAGGGTTCTCCTTCAGGTTACTTAAGACCGGGGGTGAATCAAGGTTGGAACTCCAAAATAATTGACGGGGGCTTCTTCATCCTGTAACTTAAGACCGAGGGAGAATCAGGGTTGGAACTCCACAAGATATGAGGAGGGTTTCCACCCACGCTATCAACAGCGGGGTGGAAATCAAGGTTGGAACTATTATAGGGGTGAAGAACCAAAGAGATATTGCAACTATTAGGCTGAGCAAGATTACCAGGAGGAAGACCGTACTCAATTGAGTGAAAGCCCAAAATCAAAAGGAAGTGTAAGTATTCCTCGTTTAAATGATCTATTCTCACGCATACTTGATAAAGTTGAGGGCTATGATGATTTGCTAAAAGGAATGAGAGATGACTTTTCATCACTATGAATTCTCATATTCATGCCATCAAAACACTAGAAGAGCAATTGAGCCTATTATCAGCTAAATTAACATCCAGGACAATAATGGAAGATAATGAAAGAGGGTTGGCTGTGGTAACCCGTAGTGGAAAGATGACAAAAGGGAATGTGATGGAAGATGAGGACCCTCGAATTCAGGAAGAGAGCCAGGGTATAGAGGAACGGGAATCACCAATTCCAGAAAACCCTGCCAAACAACAACAAGATGATGCAGAGCAACATGTTCAAACTCCAAAAATCATGCACCCTTTACCTAAAATACCTTTGCCATTTCCTCAATGTTTGAAAAATAAGAATGAAGATGATAAGTTCAATAAAATTTGTCAGTATTCAAGAACTTATTGATTAACCTCCCTCTAGTAGAAGCATTGTTGGAAATGCCGGGATATTCCAAATTCATGAAGGAGGTGGTTACAAAGAAAAGGAGTTTGGAGTATGAAACTATTGAAGCGCCCCATAGTTGCAGCGCAATTATGACAAATGAGTGAATCACTAACAGAGAAGATCCTGGGGTATTCACAATTCCATGCATAATTGGCATGCTCCAATTCACTGAAGCTTTGTGCGATTTGGGAGCAAGCATTAACTTGATGCCCTATGCAATATACAAGCAACTTGGGTTGGGTGAACCAAAGGCAACCACAATGAGATTACTTATGGCTGATCAATCAATCAAGCACCCAGTGGGGATACTCCATGACTTATTGGTAAAAGTAGATCGGCTCATCTTTCCGGCTAATTTCATTATTCTAGATTGTGAGATCGATGCTGAAATCCCATTATTTTGGGAAGGCCATTCATAGCTATCAGGAGAGCATTGGTGGATGTCAAAAGTCAAAAATTGAAGTTTCGTGTGAACGATGATGAGGTGACCTTCAACATCTACAAATCCCTGAAGCAACCAAGTAATATCCATGTGGTTTCTACTGAGGATGTTATAGATGAGGCAGTGGCAAGTGTTAGCCATTTAATGCGAAAGAATGAACCCCTTGAATATGTACTCGCTAACTATGATGAATCCAAAGTTCAAGGCTATGAGGAAGTGATAGCTGCCTTATCAGGGTTAGGAGTATAGTCAAGGAATCCAATAAAGCTGGATATCGACCTGAAAAATAGAGAAAATCCTCCTGCAGAGCCATCAACAGAAGAACCCCCGAATCTGGAATTAGAAGTCCTACCCTCTCATCTAAGATATGCCTTCCTAGGAGCCAATAATATGTTACCAGTGATTATTGCAGCCAATTTGCTCGAAGGGCAGGTGAGATTGCTCCTTGAAATACTGTGCAAGCATATAAAAGCTACTGGATGGACAATAGCCAATATAGTAGGAATTCCTCCTGGGATCTGTACCCTCAAGATTCGGCTTGACAGTAAATGTAAACCTAGTGTGGAACATCAACGGAGATTTAACCCTCCCATGCAAGTGGTGTTGAAGAAAGAAATCATCAAGTGGCGAGATGCAAGAGTGATCTACCCTATCGTAGATAGTAAGTGGGTAAGTCCAGTGCAATGTGTACCAAAAAGAAGAGGTATAACCATAGTCCCAAATACGAAAATAGAACTTGTGCCGACAAGACCAGTGACTAGGTGGAGAGTATGCATGGACTATCGAAAGCTTAACTCATGGACCGAGAAAGAACATTTTCCAATGCCCTTTATGGACCAACTGCTCGACCGGTTATCAGAAATAGGGTGGTATTGCTTTTTAGATGGATATTCTAGTTACAATCAGACCTCTATCGGACCGGAAGACCAAGAGAAAACCACTTTTACCTGCCCTTATGGAACATTTGCATTCAAAAGGATGCCATTCGGGTTATGTAATACACCAACAACATTCCAGCCTTGCATGCTGTCTATTTTTGCGGATATGGTCGAAGACTCTATGAAGGTATTCATGGATGACTTCTCAGTCGTAGGGGACACATTTGAGGAATGTTTGACACAATTAGGACAGGTGGTCCAAAGATGCGTGAATACAAACTAGTTCTCAATTGGGAAACATGTCACTTTATGGTGAAGGAAGGAATCGTTCTTGGGAACGAGGTTTAGCAAAAGAGGCTGGAAGTTGACAAGGAGAAAATTGAGGTCATTGATAAATTACCCTCATCAATTTCAGTGAAAGGCCTTCGCAACTTCTTGGGTCATCTGGGTTTCTACCGAAGGTTCATTAAATACTTCTCAAAGATTGCACATCCACTATGCAAACTCCTAGAGAAGTAAGTGAAGTTCTATTTTGATGATGCTTCTTTGGCTGCATTTAAGTGTTTGAAAGAAAAACTAGTATCCACCCCAATTATCGTCAGTCCTAATTGGTCAGAATCTTTCAAAGTAATGTGTGATGCTAGTGGAATGGCATTAGAAGTAGTGTTGGGGCAAAAGCGAAACAAACTATTTCACCCATTTTATTATTTAGGCAAAACTCTGAATAGTGCCCAACGAAATTATACAGTCAGTGAACAAGAATTGATCGCAGTGGTCTATGCATTTGAAATTTTTTGGGCATACTTGTTAGGAACCAAAGTAATAGTACACACTGATCATGCTCACGCCGCTACTTTATGGTGAAGAATGATGCAAAACCAAGATTGATACGGTGGGTGCTATTAGTACAGGAGTTCGATTTTGAGGTGAATGACCGAACATGCTGCAAAAATCAACTGGCCGACAACTTATCGAGGTTAGAAAGAAGGGAATATGCCGAGCATGAGGGTGACATAGACGATTCCTTCCCCGACGAACATGTGTTTGCTATATCTCTCAAACCTACACCATGGTATGCAGAGTTTGCAAACTACATTGTGAGTGGATTGATACCTAATGAGCTGAACTTTTACCAACAAAAGAGATTCATGTTTGATGTTAAAAGGTACTTTTGGGATGAACCTTACCTATTTCGAGAATATGCTGACAACATTATTAGGAGGTATGTTCCGAAAGTGGAAGCGGTAGAAATTCTCCATGCTTGCCATACTTCTCCAGTAGGAGGCCACCA
Organism: Solanum chiquidenum; assembly: GCA_029582725.1. Taxonomy (NCBI): domain Eukaryota; kingdom Viridiplantae; phylum Streptophyta; class Magnoliopsida; order Solanales; family Solanaceae; genus Solanum; species Solanum chiquidenum. The sequence goes on from JAJOOS010005765.1 coordinate 15,091, forward strand.
TAGTGGTATTCACACTGCTGCTAAAGTCCCCCAAAGTGGTTATTACTAGCCGTCCCTATGCAAAGATGCACATGAATTTGCAAAGAAATGCCCGCAATATTAGTAGCAAGGTGGGGTGTCTAGAAGGCACGAGTTGCCTCTCACTCCTATTTTGGAAGTCGACCAATTCGACGTATGGGGGATCAATTTCATGGGCAAATTTATGAGCTCATTTGGAAATAAATATATTTTTGTGGCTGTAGACTATGTCTCCAAATGGGTAGAGGTCATCGCACTTCCAAACAATGAAGGAAAAAGTGTCATCCAATTCCTGAAATGCTATATTTTAGCAAGATTTGGGAACTCCTAGGGCAATCATTAGCGATGGAGGGTCCCACTTTTGCAATAGGCGGTTTTCAATGGCACTAGGTAAATATGGGGTGAAACACAAGGCATCAACCCATATCATCCCCAAACAAGTGGCAAAGTTGAAGTGTCAAATTGGGAAATCAAAAGCATCCTCGCAAAGAAAGTAAATGCCAACAGAACTGACTGGTGTAGGAAACTTGATGATGCACTATGGGTATACCAAACTGCTTATAAGACACCTATCAGTATGTCACCATACCAGTTCGTTTATGGTAAGGCTTGTCATTTCCCATCGAGCTAGAACACAAAGCTTTGTGGGCATTGAAGTCCTTAAATTTGTTCTGCACAAAAACTTCAAGGGAGAGGGTAGAACTGTTGAATGAACTAGATAAATTTAGACTCAGATTGTATGAAAGTTCAGCCATCTACAAATAAAAGAGGAAGAAATGGCATGATGCTCGAATACTCAAGCGGGACTTCAAGGTAAGATATTGGGATTTGTTATACAACTCTTGATTTAGACTCTTTCTCAGAAAGCTCAAATCTAAATGGTCTGGACCTTTTAGAGTAACACGAGTATTTACCAATGGTGCCGTAGAAGTTGAAGATCAGGAAGGTCCCCAATTTAAAGTGAATGGTCAACATCTGAAATTATATTTTGGGGATTGTCAAGAGGTGTCTTTGGTTGAAGTGGTGTATTTAGAAGACGCCTAAAGGTGTTTTTGCGTCGTGCCACAACGTTAACTAAGTCGATGTTTGGGAAGCTACCTAAAAGTAGTTATTATTTTCTTTTACTTTCATAAAATAATGGTGTGTTAATTGTGCATATGGAAGTTTGGAGAGTGAAAGAAAAAGCCCAGATTGGCGATCAATAGATTCAGTCGGCGAGTCACCAAAAGAGTCAATGAATCTTATCTTATCCATCGTTTGACTCTAGTCATCGTCAATATTGGATTTTGTAAAATTCGGCGAGCTTTGGAAATTATTAGCAAATCACCGACCATGTCGGTGATCACGAGGGAAACCGCAGATTGGAACCCCGTAAACCAGAGGCTCTATAAATATCTGTGAAGAAACTAAACAATCGGCGCTCCACCGAGTGAGTAGGCGGGCTTGACTAACGTCGCCGAGTGGGTGAAAACTTGACGGTCTTTGCAAGCCAAAGGTTTAAAAGTTTCAACTTCATTCCCTTTCCCCTACTTTTTATCCGTCCAAACTCACACGAGCAGTATAGTTTTTATATTTCTTGCACTCTTAGAGTATTTTAGTAGTTGAACTGTCCTCGGACTCGGACTCGGATTGCATTGCTGCCTAGCACTTCATTAGTATGTTTTCAGCATCAAAGGTTGGTAATCCAAACCCCGTGTTTAATTTATTAAAATTATACTCATTTTCATGATGTTGATACTGTTAAACGTCTGTTGAGTCTCTGAATTGTTGTGATTACATATATTATCGATTATGATTCAATAGTTTTTGTGTAACTGGTAGAATCCCACTTGATTGTGCTTTAAGTCGATTTATTTGTTTATGGGTCTGTAAATATTGCGATGGGTCTTTGTTGAATTTATGCCTTAGAGGCTTAAACTGCGTTATCTAGGGTTGCAGGGTCAATTTGAAAAGAAATGAGTTGAAAATAGACACATTGGACTATTTGGCGAGTCGAGTAGAGCTCGCCGAACTGCTCGGCGGTTTGCCTAACACCCCCATTCAGCCTTTAACTGAATGCTACCTGTATTAATAAATCTGTAAATATCAGCGGTGAGTCTAATGTCGCTAGGCGCACTAGGCGACTCTCCGAAAGACTCCTTGTTCGCCCTTTGTCTGCACCCTTGCACCTTCTGTGCATCATTTTCAACGAATAGCCTAAATGGATGAGTACTTCGCCAACTGGTTTGGTGAAGCTCTTCTACACCTAAAATTCCCCTGCCCCTATTTAAAATACTTTCTAACTTTTCTCAAAGTCATTTGCAGAAATTGCTAGACCAAAAGTTGCAGGAAGGAACATGCCACTCCGACATATAAGACCACGAGATTTTAAAAGAGACGTAAAGATAGAAGAACTGGCCAAAGAAAGAAAAGAGAATAAGAAAGCAAGTGCTAGTAGGAGGCTCCCCATTGACCCCACTATTCCTTCATGGAAACATGGATTCTGCACGGCTATAGACTCCTTTTTGGTGGGCCATGAAGTGGACAGAATGGCTGCGACTAACGTCGCTGCAGAAGCTAGGTCAAATAAACACAATAAGACCCAGAATGATAATCCGGGGACCATTGTCAAATTCCAAACTAATGCATAGGGCAATAATACCCAGATACATGGAGTAAGCGTGTAGACAGATTCGTGTTCGATATATATTTGGGTTGTCTATTTTTAATTGTGTTACATATTGCTTTTCGTGGATGTTTGAGCTCATGGCTCCTCTTTTTTATTTTAATTGATGCAAATTTTGACCCTTCCAAATAATTTGTGTTCCAAATTTTTTTTCCCACCGCTTGTTTTGAAAGAGATTGTTCTTTTGCAAATTTTAACTCTCAGTTCAGATCAATACTGATGACTTGAATAGTGCTCTTAATCGAATGAATATGAATGTGCGGCAACGACGAGACCAAATGAAGTTGCATAGACAATATGTGAACTCTTTGCGTCTCATTGTCATTAGCCATTTATCGAATTGATTCTCTTGTAATGACTATTGCACACTAGCAAAAGTGTGTAGTCTTGTTTGGCTTAAGTGTCGGTGCCCTGTGTGATTAGATTACTTTGAATTATGCATGAATAAACCTAGAATTTGCACCGTTAGTTTAATTGATTTAGAAAGGTGTGCTCTTGAGATGATCTTAGGCAAATTTAAAGAGTGTGAGCCAAATTTGACATATACCTCTTTTGTGGCCTACCCATGAGTGTGTGAAACTCTTTTGAACACCCCTTGTGCCTTACCTTATTTTGGAAGAAACTTGATGAACCCTAGACCTTACTTGACCCACTACCTATAATCCTCTTGATTTGTGGTTTAGTGAATAGCCAACAACCAAAATCCTAAGTCGGGGGTGTGGTGAAAAGGAGAAGGAGAAGTCAAGAAGTGCAAAAAAAAGTCTCTCTAACCCATGGTATTGCAAAACAAAATGGAAACCGTCCATAAAAAAAATAAAAAAAATGGAATAAAAGTGCAAAAGGAATCGGGTTTCCAAGAAATACATGAAGAGTGGATAAAAGGATTACTTAGAAGCAATAGAAGAAGAAGTGATAAGGGAAAGGAAAATGACATTGTGAGAACACCATATCTCATGAGGATGAAAAAGTGGTTGAGCCTAAATGACCATACATTTGCACTCAGCCCCTTTACAAGCCTTGGAAGACCTTTTTGATCTTGAGTAAACCGAACCTAAAGTCGATTGGAAAATAAGGGCAAACCTATGGGTGAAAACATGCATTGTGTTCCTCTTTTTGAGTGTGAGCGTTGCATCTGATTCCTGATCTTAAATTGATTAGCCTCTGTGTGTGAATATGGAATCATTCTCTGTTTAAGGGCATTTAAATACTTTCGTTGAGCTTTAACTTACATTAGCAGAAGTATTGTGAACACAATTGAATCTTCGCATAAGTAGTTTGAAGTCTTGTTGTGTATATTCATGTTTGAGACACCCTTTTTGAACAGCTGAACTTGAGGTTGCTTGAAGACTAGCAAAAGTTTAAGTTGGGGGTGTTAATGAGTCCAAAAATTGTACTCATTAGGGCTATATTTTAATAGGAATTATGTCCCCAAATGCTTATTTTATCTCAATATCTGATGGAAACCCTTAAGTTTCAAGTATTTGAAGGTAGAAGGAAATATGGACAGTACTTCGCAAAAGGAACGAAAAGGCTGAAAAGAACAAGAAAATGATGGTCTGAGGATCGCCGAAGGGTCTCACTTCGCCTTTTGTTCCAATGTGCTGAGCTATAAAGGAAAGGATCAAGTCGGCGGAAAAAGGGAGAGGTCGGCGTATCGCCGAGAAGGTCTGCGAAGCAGTACTATGTCGCCCAATGACCCAGAGCACGACGATGCCGACTGATGGTGCAAGACGGCAATGAACTAATCCAAAGGGTGAATCGCTGAGTTGATAGGCGATTCCGACTAATGTCGCCGAGTGGTCCGCCGCAGCACAGATTTTTGAAAACTATAAATATTCGTTGAGAGTTATAGCTTAGTATCAAGCTTTAGTATCGTATTTTATTATTAGATTTTGTATTTAGTATTATTTTATTTTTACTCTCAAGTTTGTAAGGGTTTGAAAACATGAAGAAGAAAAGGGTTTCACCTCTTTCAATTTGGAAGTGGGTCTCTTGGATTCTTCTTTCTTTGCTCAAATCTAGACTTATTTCTCTATACACATTTGATTTCAACATCATTGAAGGTATAAATTTCTATTTCTTGATGTGTGGCTAAAACCCCTCATTTTTAGGGTGTCATTTTAGCAAATATGTGTTGATATTATTATTGGGTCTTGCTTGCTAATAGGTTAGATGTATTTTAATGGTGATTTCACCTAGTAGTTGTGGTTCAATTTAATGGGTTTGTAGTTGAAAATACAAAGACACCCATGTGTTTTTGACCTGCCCGAGAGGGAGGTTGCGAAACCAAAACCACTAGACTGATGGCCATAGGAGTGGGTCGAGATGAGGTTCAGCCCGAGAGGGTGAGCCCTAGTCCCATATCCTAACACTCCGCTGGAGAGAGTGAATGGGGTACGGTGTAGGTTGGTATTCATGCGGCAAATGGGTGTCCGAAAGGAACGCATTTGAAATGGGGTAAGTTACCCGAGAGGGAACTTATTTCCATCTAAAACTTAGCCTAGTCACTATTATCTTGAAAAATTCCTATCGAAAGCATGTACCCAACCATTTCTCTCAACTTTTGTTGCGGTCACACCCCAAGAACTTTTCCTCATACCTGATTTCGTTGTTATTTCTATTTTTTTTTACTTACTAGTGACAAAACCTCAATCGATATTTGACACTTTTGTGTCCCCCTCTAATTTACAATGTTTTTAATCGTTAATGTCTTTAACTACGACTAGTTAGAACTAGATTTTATTTTTCCATTAATTCTTAAAACCGCTCCCTTGGAACACGACCCCAACCCTTGGTTGGGTTAATATACTATTGCACGATTCGTAGACACTTGTATTGGATTTTGTGTCGTTGATTACGAATTCCAAAAGATCAAAATGGTATCGCTGCTGGGAGTGGTGTTACTTTAAAATTTTTAGATTAATAGAATTCTTGTTCTTCTTAGTGTAGCTTTGCTAATTTAACTTTTAGTCTTGTTTTATTGATTGTGTAAACATTTCAGAAATCGTTAGTGTTAACGGCAGTAATGGTAGCCAGGTGGGCCACCAAGATGACATCGGTAACCTCAACGATGTCCAAGAGCGAAATGTCAATAACCCCTATCTCATGGGAGGTGTTGGAGCCATCCGCTTACCCCCAACTGAGGGGAATGCAATGTTCCATATAACGAGCACTATGTTGCAGTTCTTACAACTAAAAGGACTCTTCAGCGGATTGGCTCATGAGGATCCCTATGAGCATCTTCAAAATTTCGTAGACGTTTGTGGGCAATTCTCTTTCAAGAACATCTCTCAAGAGTCAGATAGGCTGCGACTATTCCCATTTTCTATGATGGGGGAAGCTTGCAAGTGGTTAGCTTAGCTTCCGCGAAATTCGATCAGTTCATAGGAGGAACTGGTAACCTCATTTAATGTGCGATTTTTCCCTCCCTCAAAGATGATGAATATTCGGTATTGCTTCAAGCGACTAAATAGGGAGCCTCTGAATGAAATTTGGCTTCAATTTTAAAAGAATGGTGCTACAATGCCCAACCCATGGTCTTCCTGGTAACGTGCTCCTTCAATACTTCTACTGGAGTCTAGACTCGGTAAACAAGGGTGTCGCTGACTAAATCTCACCCAGAGGTTTAATGCAGCAGTCGTACGTGGTAGCAGCCCAACTTTTAGATGGCACGACAACCATCAACAGAGCGTGGTACACTTGTGAGGACCAGGTCTCCCCTTTCACCTTTCAATTTTCTAAAGAGCAGATTGAAAAGGACAATGAGAGAGACCAAAACATGGATAAGATTATGACACAACTTGATATTCTATCTAAGAATATCATGGCGGCTAGTACTCGTGGTGTCAATGTTGTGGGGGTTGGGAGCACGAGTCCTGAAGAGATGAAGTTTGAAGCTCTATATAGCAAGGAGGTGAATTTTCTAGCAAACCAAGGTGGTGGTTATCGTTCAAACTACTCGAGGTAGGGTGGTAACCAAGGTTGGGCTAGAGATGAAGGATGGAAATATCGAGACCGTGAGTGGAGGGATCATAATCCAAATTGGAAAGATGGGGAGAAAGATAGATATGTTCCTCCCCACGAGCGGCAAAAGGCTAAAGATTCGGAAGGTGGTAGGTCCAAGGATATGCTCTCGCGTATCCTTAAAAAGTTGAAGGGTCAGAAAAAATGCTAAAAGGCATGAAAAAAGATGTGTCTACCCTTAACCAGACCGTCACCTCTCATTCAGTTTCAATCAAGCAGTTAGAGACCCAATGGGTCATATCTCGTCGCATCTTAATCCAAGACAACAAGGGGGTTTGTCTAGTGATACTATGGCTAACCCCAAGAGTGAGGTTTGAAGGTTGACTTGTGTCGTGCCATGATGTTAAATAAGACGATGTTTGGGAGGCAACCCAAAACCCCTTACTTGCTTTTCTTATCTCGATAAAATAATAGTGTGTTATTTTTCTAAATTGAGTGAGGAAAGTGCTTGAACAGATGTATGGAGGTGAGCAATATTTCTGCTTGGTGGATCGCCGACAAGTTAGGCATAACTGATCATTCCCGCCGTTTGATTCAATACATCTTAAAGGTTGGGTCTGTAAAACTTGGCGGAGTGTGAATTTCATCGGTGCATCGCCAACCCAATTGGTGATCTCACCGAAGATCGCCGATGTAATGCCCACCTGAACTGAAAACTTTGTTATATTCGGCAAGATAATTAGATATTCAGTTCTTTGTTGGGTGATTGGGCGATGCCGGCTGACATCGCCGAATGTGCAGAAACTGGACAGTCAGAAAGCACAAATTTAAAAGTTCTATTTCATTCACTTTCTTTCACTTTCTTTCACTTTGTCCCTTTTACAAACTCACACTCGCACCTTAGTAGTTACATTTCTTGCACGCTTAGAGCATTTTAAGTATCGAATTGTGCTCGCATTTGGATCGCGTTGCTACCTAGCACGTCAGTAATATCTAATTCGGCATAGAAGGTTGGTCACCGAACCCCTCAGTTATTTGATCAAAATGTTTACTCATTTGTATAATATTGAAATGATTTAAAATCGTTGTTAAGTCTTTGAGTTGATGGGATTGCATGTATTGTCGATTATTATTCAATACTTTCTGCGTAACTCATAGAATCCCACTTGATTGTGCTTTAAGTCAACTTATTTGGCTATTGGTGTGTAAAAATTACTATGGGTCTTTGTTGAATTTATGCCTTCGAGGCTTAAACTACGTTATTAGGTGTTACAGGGTGAATTTGAAAGAAATGGGTTGCAAATAGACATGTTGTGCTGTTTGGCTAGCCGAGTAGAGCTCGCCGAACTGCTCAGTGGTTTGCCTAATGCCCCATTCAACCCTTAACTGAATGCTACCTGTATTAATCAATTTGTAACTTTCGACGGTGAGCCTAATGTCGCTAAGCGCACTTGGCGACTCACCGAAAGACTCCTTGTTCGCCCTTTAGTATGCACCCTTGCACCTTCTGTGCATCATTTTTTCAGTGAATAGCCTATATGGATGAGTACTTCGCCAACTGGTTTGGTAAAGCTATTCTACACCTAGAATTCCCCTGCCCTTGTTTAAAATACTGTCTAACTTTTCTCGAAGTCGTTTGCAGAAATGGCTAGACCAAAAGTTGCAGGAAGGGATATTCCACCCCGACATATAAGAGCATGAGATTTTAAAAGAGATGAGAAGATAGCAGGCCAAATAAAGAAAAGAGAGTAAGAAAGCAAGTGCCAGCAGGAGGCTCCCCATTGGCCCCACTATTCCTTCGTGGAAACATGGATTCTACACGGCTATAGACTCTATTTTGGCGGGCCATGGATTGGATAGAATGGATACGGCTAACATCGTAGCAGAAGCTAGGGAAAATGAACCTGATGCGACCCAGAATGATAATATGGGGACTATTGTCGAATTCTAGGCTAATTCATCGAGCAACAATACCCCGACAGATGGAGCAAGCATGTAGACAGGATCCCCCCTTTACCGCCCTCTCTAATTTTCTTTACTTTTACTGCTGAATATTTTATCACTTGCATTTGAGCACAAATTCCTTTTGTTTGAGGTGGGGTGAGGCCCACACCTTTTATGTTGAAATTTTTGTGTTTTGTGTATATTTGGGTTGTTTTGTTTAACATTGTTTTTACACATCTTTCTGTGGATGTTTGAGCTCATGGCTCCTCTTTTTGACTTTAATTGATGCAAATTTTGACCGTTCCAAAAAAATGTTGTTTTTAGAAAAAAATTGCCACCGCTTGTGTTGAAAGTGGTTGCTCTCTTGCAAAATTTAAGTCTCAGTTCCGATCCATACTGATGACTTGGATAGTGCTCTCAATCGAAAAAACATGAATGTGCGGCTACGACGAGACCAAATGAAGTTGCATAGATAATATGTGAACTCTTTGCATCTTGTTGTGATTAGCCATTTATTGAATTGATACTATTGTAATGACTGTTGTACACTAGTGAAAGTGTGTAGTCTTGTTTGACTTAAGTGTCGATGCCTTGTGTGGTTATCTTACTTTGAACTATGCATGAATAAACCTAGAATTTACCCCGTTAGTCCGATTAATTTAGAAAGGTGTACTCTTGAGATGATCTTAGGCAACTTTAAACAGTGTGAGCCAAATTTGACATATACCCCTTTTGTAGCCTGCCCGTGAGCATGTGAAACTCTTTTGAACACCCCTTGAGCCTAACCTTTCTTTGGAAGAAACTTGATGAACCCTAGACCTTACCTGAAGTTACCTATAATTCTCTTTATTTGTGATTTAGTGAATAGCCAACTTAGGCCAAAAGCCTAAGTTGGGGATGTGCTGAAAAGGAAAAGGAGAAGTCAAGAAGTGCAAGAAAAAGTCTCTCTAACCCATGGTATTGCAAAACAAAATGGAAACCCTTCTAAAAAAATCAAGAGAATGTATATATATATAGTTGAATAAAGGTGCAAAAGGAATTAGGTCTCCAAACAATACATGGAGAGTGAATGAAAGGATGACTTCGAAGCACTAGAACAAAAAGTGATAAGAAAAAGGAAAAGGACGTTTTGAAAACACCACTTCTAATGAGGATGAAGAAGTCACTGAACCTAAATGACCATACATATGCACTAAGCCCCATTACAAGCCTTGAGAAGACCTTTTTGATCTTTAGTAAGCTGAATCGAAAGTCGATTGGAAAATAAGGGCAAACCTATGGGTGAAAACATGCATTATGTTCCTCTCTTTGTGTGAGGGAATTTAGATACTTCTGTTGAGCTTGAACTTGCATTAGTAGTAAGTATTGTGAGCATGAATTTTTTTATATTGGCGTGTCACAACTTGAATCTTTGGGTACACAATTGATCTTTGCATAAGTAGTATGAGTCTTGTTGTGTATATTCACGATTGAGTCTTGTGTAGCACTATTTTATACATCCTATTTGAATGACTGAACTTGAGTTTGCTTGAGGACAAGCAAAAGTTTAAGTTGGGGGTGTTGATAAGTCCACACATTGGACTCATTTAGGGCTTTATTTTAATAGAAATAGTGTCCTCAAATGCTTATATTATCTCAATATCTGATGAAAACCTTTAAGTTTCATGTATTTGAAGTTTGAAGGAATGCATGGACACTATTTCGCAAAAAGGAACGAAAAGGCTGAAAAGAACAAAAAAATGAAGGCTTGAGGATCCCCAATTTCACTTGAAAAATCACTGAAGGGTCTCACTTCGCCTTTTATTCCAGTGTGTTGAGCCCTGAAGGAAAGGATCAAGTCGGCCGAAAAAGGGAGAAGTAGGTGGATCACTGAGAAGGTCTGCGAAGCAGTACTATGTCGCCCAATGACCCATAGCATGACGATGCCGAAGGATGGTGGAAGACGGTGATGAACTACACCAAAAGGAGAATCGCCGAGTTGATTGGTGATTCTGACTAGTGTCGCCGAGTGATCCACCGCAACACAAATTTTTGAAAACTATAAATACTCGTTGGGAGTTATAGCCTACTATCAGATTTTAGAATCAGTTTTAGTAGTATCATTAGACAATATAATTTTAGTACTTTTTATTTTTACTCTCAAGTTTGGAGAGGGTTTTGGAAACTTGAAGAAAGGAGCTCATCTTCCCCAAGTTGGAAGTGGGTCTTCTGTATTTTTTTTCCTTTGCTTAAATCAAGGTTTAATTTCTTATACCCATTTGATTTCACTATCATTTTAGGTGTATTTTGTTATTTCTTGATGTATGGCTAAAACCCGCCCATTCTTAGGGTGTTATTTAGCAAATATGTGTTGATATTATTGTTGGGTCTGGCTTGCTGATAGGTTAGATGTATTTTAATGGTGATTTCACCTAGTGGTTGTGGTTTAATTTAATGGGTTTGTAGTTGCAAATACATAGCCATCCCTGTGTTTTTGGCTTTCCCAAAAGGGAGGTCGCGAAACCAAGACCACTAGACCGATGGCCTAAGGAGTGGGTGTACATGAGGTTCTACCCGAGAGGTTGAGCCCTAGTCCCATATCCTAACACTCAGCTCGAGAGAGAGAGTGGGGTAAGGCGTAGGCTGTTATTCATGCGGCAAATGGGTGTCCGAGAGGAACACATTTGAAACGGGGTAAGTTGCCCGAGAGGGAGCTTATTTCCATCTAAAGCTTAGCCTTGTCACTGTTATCTTGCAAATTTCCTATCGAAAGCATGTACCCAATTATTTATCTCAACTTCTGTTGCGGTCACACCCCAAGAACTCTTGCCCATACTTGATTTTCTTGTTATTTTCGTTGTTTTTGCTATACTTGTGACAAAACTCCCAAATTGATATTTTACACTTTTGTGTCCCCCTCTAATTTACAATGTTTTTAATCGTTAATGTCTTTAGCAACGACTAGTTAGAACTAAATTTTATTTTTCTATTCATTCTCAAAACCGCTCCCTTGAGACACAACCCTTACCCTTGGTTGGGTTACTATACTATTGCACTATTCGTAGACACTTGTACTAGAAGTTGTGTCGTTGATTACAAGTTCCGAAATATCACACACCTAAGTAAGATATAAAGTGGCCGCCCATACAACCTTTTCATACACACCTAGGCATTCCTCAAGGCTACAATAGACAAGAACCTTTACAATTCAACATAACATGCTAAGTAACTCATTCATTATTTAATTTAGACAATAGGTACACTTTCTTCATCAGAATCATTTAGGACACATTCATGCATTTAGAGGACTTTTATTCATTAGCCATTAAGGCTTAGAGAACTCACTATAGTACTTTCAAAAGCCTACTCGTGCAATCTATAGGTAGCATCCCATACTACTACCTACACTTTGTAGTACCTATCAAGTAACTAGATTGCACATCTCGCATGATGGAAATAGGCATTAACCGACATATACCATGAGAGCTAAATCATGGAATCCTGTGTCTTCCCCACACCGAAGGAGGTGTTCTACTTTCCTAGGGTAGAACTAGTGCACATCCTATGTGGGCACGTAGTTTATGGAATATCCGAAGATGTTCATTGGACTCTAGCCTAACGTTGGGAAGAGCCACCATCTTAACTATATCCACTTGGTTCTTAGTCTTTATTCCCATAGAGTAGTTTCATTACATAAGTGTACTTAGAGAGGTACACCAACCAATAGGCCTACCGATCAAGTTACATTAAGGATAGATCATTAATCTTCATAGAGAGGGCTACCACCATTAGGTCTACCGACTCTAGGTTCATCATTTCACACAAGAAGTAGGCTACCACCATTAGGTCTACCGCTTCAAGGTTTCACATTCACTTAGGGTTCTAGACTCACTATGAAGGGCCACAAACTTTAGGTCTACCAACTCTAGTCATAGTTGAAAAGACCTGATTAGTCATTTATAAAAAGGCTACTAACATTATAGAAACCCTTCACATTCATCATTATCATTCATGAGTGTCACATTGAGAAATAGCCTTTCAATACTAACACAAATACATTGAGTACATGTTCATCATTCTATCATTGAGTCACATGTAAATCCTTCACATTATATACTCACATATACAATAACATGATAATACTTCAATTCATCAAACTATACCTTCAAGGCCAAGATCACAATGAACATAGTAAGTAAACACCTCCACCTTTCAAGTGGATCAACAATTCAAGCTCAATTTTACATTAACCTGAAATTAGGTCAAACTTGGCCTTTCAAGGCTATGATCACAAATTCTCAATTCACCAACAATTCACCACAAGTAGACATATATAATTATACAAATCAATAATCTAAATCAATCTATACATAAATCCATCATCATTCATTCATAATCAACAAACCCACTTCATAAGTCACAATTTAGGAATTTAGAGGAATCATGGGTTCAAGGATTAAAATCATATTTAATCATCAATTAAACATCAATGTAATCATAGTTTATCATTTGAAAATGTTTGATGCAAGAACCCATGAGATTTAGTAAAACCCTTGAAATTTCATGAACTTGAAAACTTTGAAAACTTACTTGAAATTGATTCTAGGGTGAAGAAGAACCCTAGATGAAGGATCACCATACCTTTTCTAAGATTTTTCAAAACAATTGATGAAGAAACCACCTTCAATCCAAACCCTAGCTCCAAGTTCTTGACATTCTTCAATAGAGGATTGTAGAGAGAGAAATATTTGAAAGGAGGTGGGTTTCTTTTTAATTCTAATTGGAGTGACTTAAAGATATGGTATTGAAATAAATTGTGTGAAATGAGCAAAAGAAATGGGGTATCTAATAAGTTGTGCTTAAAATAGTGGGGTGTGATTTTTGTGAATCCAGAAAGTGTTGTGGGAGAAGGTAAAAGAATAAAATGCAGGCCATGCTTCATGAAGGTAGAAGTCACTAAGCAAAAAATGATACTACCATTACCCTCAGCCCCATTACAAGCCTTGAAAGACCTTTGTCATCTTGAATGAGCTTATTATCTTGTTGATTGGAAAATATGGGAAAGCCTATGGGAAAGGATCATGCATGTGTTGGTTTTTGACAGAGAGAGTTGTTTCTTATTCCAAATTCTTAAAGTTGATGATTTTGTGTGAGGATATAATCGATTCTTTTTGTGTGAGGGAATCATAATTCTTTTGTTAAGCTTGAACTTGTATTTTAAGCAAGAATTGTGAGTTTGAGTTCATTTGATGATGGTTAGCCACAATTTGAAACTTAGAGAGCACAATTGAACATTGCATGGGTAGTTTGATCCCTTTATGTACATTCATGTTGAGTCTTGACTAGCAGTGTTTGTAGACATCCTTTTTCAACTAATTGATCTTGAGTTTTATTTGAGGACAAGCAAAAGTTTAAGTTGGGCGTGTTGATGAATCTCAGATTTTGACTCATTTAGGGCTTTGTTTTGATAGTTTATTGTCCTCAAATTAATGCCTAATTTATACTTCGAACTGATGTTAAAATGTTGACTTGCTGCAAAGAAGGAAAAATGAGCAAGGCGAGGACACTACCGGATGAAAAGGAGCAAAAAAGATGAAAAATGCTGAGAATCGCCAAAGCCACTCGGTGACTCACTGAGTGGTACTTCAGCTGCCCTAAAGTTCCAGACAGCCAGCCCTGGGGAGAAGCCAACTTCGCGATGGATTTGAACCGTCGGCAAACCACCGATTGGATCAGCGAAACATTATGGATCGCCTAAAGTTACAAATCCTTGATTATAAAAATCCAAAGAAGACCACCGCTGAAAAAGAGAGATTAACGCATCCCCGACCTGATCAGCGACGCTCATCTTATCTCACCTAGTTGTCCTTGCAGCCAAAATTTTGGAGACTATAAATAGAATTTTAAAATAGTTTAAAGGGTCCAGAATTTTTAGAGTTCGAACAGTTGGGAGTTCACATATTCTCCTAAGTATTTGTCTCCATTGTAGAACCTTGTTGAAGGAGTTTTCAAGTAGATTTCTTAGAGGGTTTTTGATTTTGATCTTTTTGAATCATTATAATGTCTTGGATTGCAATACCCAAATTATGGAGGACGTAATTGGTGTTGATTTCTTCCCTTTTATTATGAGTAGCTAAAACTCTGATTCTTGTGGTATGATCATGTGATTATTTTCTTAATTAAATTGTGGGTATTGTCGTTTACTAATATATACGTTGTTTAAAAGTGCGTTTAATTGTTAGCTGAGTGTTAATTTATGAATTGTAGTTGCAAATGAAGGTCTAATTTAGTGTTTTTGTCTTGCTCGAGAGAGAGGTTTTAAAGTAAATGTTATCGATTGATTATTGTAGTGTTTGGGTTGTGGTGGGTTCAGCTCGAGAGAGTGAGTCTTAGGTCATTCCTACCTATCTAGCTTGAGAGAGTAGATAAATTAAGGTTTTGGGTTGTTTGTATTGTTAAGCTTATCGAGGTTCGAGAGAACTTGCCTGAATCGTAATAGTTGTTCGAGAGAAAGCTATTGCATCTAATGCCTAGCCTACCCACAAAGATTTTACAAATTGTTAGTAATATACAATTACCCATATAGCGAAATTAGCCTATAATCGATCACATCCCCAAGAACTTGCAACTATTTGATTACCTCCCTTGTTTTCGTGTTATGATTGCCTACACCTAGTATTGGATGAGGTGCAGTTAAGCGTTTATCAAGTGTCAACCAAGTCCATGGTGTAGGCTAGGGGTGTGACAAACTTTGTATTAGATCACAGAGTTCAAGAGTTCTAGGGTGTCTATGAATCTGTGTCTGTAGAGTCTTCATTATCATTGTGAAGCGCGCCACATCAATAATTAGGAGGCTCCAAAATTTAGGAACTTTTTCACTTCTTACATACTCTTTTCGTGCGATAGATTTCAACTCTATAAAATTTCTTTCTAATTTGTGCTTACGTGTATCTTTCAGATAATACCTTCACTAAGAGATTTTTGAGGTCGTCCTTCTAGGAAAAATGCTAATCCTCAGGATCAAGGGGTATCCAATGCACTAGAACTGCAAACCCAAGGAGAGGGCACTGGTGTTGAGTTCCAGGATGGTATCCGGATGTTTAGTCAAGTTGTGACAAACCAAGCTAGGCAAAAAAGAGGGAATTGACAGGATGTGGCTGATAAATCAAGAATCCGTGATTTCTTAAGGATGAATCATCCTGACTTCACCGGTTCTAGTGTCATTGAGGATCCGAAAAACTTTGTGATAGAGTTATAGAAAGTGTTTGAGGTGATGCATGTAGCATATGCTTAACATGTGGAACTAACTGCATATCAACTGGAAGGTGTTGCTAGAGTATTGTACAACCAATTGAAAAATAGTAGAGTTGGGGGTGCACCAATTGTGACTTGGGTTGTGTTCGAAGAGGCCTTTATGAGGCGTTTCTTTCCCAAGAAGTGAGAGAGGCAAAGGTAAGATAATTTCTCACTCTTAAGAAGGAATATATGAGTGTGCATGAGTACAACTTCAATTTCACTTAACTATCTTGTTATGCTCTGGAGATGGTTGTTGATATAAGGAGCAAGATGAGCTTGTTTGTATCTGGGTTGTCTCACTTGTCAAATTACCAGGGCAAGGTAGCTATGCTGATAGGAGACATTGACATAGTAAGGTTTATGATTCATATGCAAAAGGTTGAGGAGGATAATTTGAGAGATAGGCAAAAGTTATAAATAAGAACGCTAAGACAATAGAAAATGAGTACGGGAAGCAGAAGAGCAATGCGAACCGGTCATCTTTTCAACAAAAGCCAAATGGACCTGCTCCATCATCTGCTAGTGAACCTGCACCAAAAAATAGAGGTGAGTTCAAGAATCAATATTCTTAGAACTTCAGAGCTAGACCTACACAATTTCAAGGTAGTGTGGCACGAGGAAGTAATTGGACTGTTGCATATGCTAAGTGTGGTAGGAGCCACCCATGAGCATATCGTGATTGCTCAACTGGTTGCTTCAAGTGTGGTCAAAATGGTCACTTCATGAGAGAGTGTCGTAATCACAAGCATGATAGTGGTAATGGGGAAATATAGCCGAATCTTGTTCAGTGGCTCCGCCAGACAGAGGTGCACCTAGAGGAGCTACTTCAGGGACATACGGGGGAGCAAACCGTCTGTATGCTATTACCAGTCACCAAGGAAAAGAGAATTCACATGATGATGTTAATGGTATGATCAAAGTTTTTACTTTCGATGTATATGCATCGCTTGATCCAGGTGCCAGTCTATATTTTATGACTCCATATATTGCTATGAATTTTGATATTTTTCCTGAAAAACTTTTTGAGATCTTCAGTGTTCCCACACCTATTGGTGAGTCTATTCTAGATGAGATAGTTTATCGTGAATGTAGCATTTTTGTCAATGACAAGGACACCATGGCTTAATTAGTCGAGTTACACATGGTGGACTTTGATGTTATTCTATGTATGGATTGGATTCATGCTTGTTATGCCTTAGTGGATTGTAAAACTCAAGTAGTTAAGTTCCAGTTTCCTAATGAGCCAGTTATTGAGTGGAGGAGTAGTTCAGCAGTGCTTAAGGGTCATTTTATTTTGTACCTCAAGGCCATAAAGTTAGTTTCCAAGGGGTGCATCTATCACATAGTTCGAGTTTATGACTCAAGTGTTGAGACACCACCTATTCAGTCACTTTCAGTTGTGAGTGAGTTTCAATAGGTCTTTCTAGATGATCTTCCCGTAGTCTTTCCTGAGAGAGAAATAGACTATGGTATAGATTTTATTCCTGATACTCATCATATCTCTATTCCATCATATAGAATGGATTTCGTTGAGTTGAAAGAGTTATGAGAGAAGTTCTTGATAAAGGTTTCATCCGACCAAGTGTCTCACCTTAGAATGCTTCGGTCTTATTTCTGAGGAAGAAATATAGTTAACTTCGGATGTTTATTGATTACCGCCAATTGAACAAGGTTACTGTCGAGAATAAGTATATCCTTATGAGAATTGATTATCTTTTCGATCAACCTCAAAGTGCCACTTGTTTTTCTAAGATAGACCTCAGATCTGTCTGTCATTAGCTGAGAGTAAGAAAAACTGATATTCCAAAGACTACATTTCGAAACTGTTATGGTCATTATGAGTTTCTAGTCATGTATTTTGGTTAGACTAATGCTCCTGCAGCGTTCATGGATTTTATGAACAAAGTATTTAAGCCTTATCATGATATGTTTGGTATCATATTCATTGATGACATTCTAATTGATTCTACGAATGAGGACGAGCATGCTTGTCATCCCAGAGTAGTTCTCCAAACTCTAAAGGATAAGGAGTTGTATGCTAAATTTTCCAAGTGCTTATTTTGCCTTGAGTCTGTGGCATTTTTAGGCCATATTGTTTTAGGTGATGGGATTTGAGTTGACAATCAGAAAATTGAAGCAGTGTAGAACTGGCCTAGACCCACATCTCCAACTGATATTAGGAATTTCTTGGGATTGGCTGGTTATTATAGAAGACCCTTCGATGGGTTCTCATCTATTTTGTCCCCGTTGACTAAGTTGACTTAGAAGACAACACTGTTTCAATGGTCTAAAGATTGTAAGAGGAGCTTTAAGGAATTGAAAACTAGGTTGACTACCGCCTAATATTGAGCATACCAGAGGGTACACATGGCTTTGTTGTGTATTGTGATGCGTCAAGAGTTGGACTGGGTTGTGTATTAATGTGGAATGACAAGGTTATAGCTTATGCCTCTAGACAACTTAAGATTCACAAGAGTATTTACCCAACCCATGATCTAGAGTTGGCTTCTGTAGTGTTTGCATTGAAAATATTGTGTCACTATATCTATGGTGGTCATGTTGATGTGTTCACCGATCACAAGAGTCGTCAGTAGATATTCAATAAGAAAAAGCTTAATCTCAGACATAGAAGGTGGTTGGAGTTACTCAAGGATTATGACATGAATATTCTCTATCACCCAGGTAAGGCTAATTCTATTACTGATACTTTGAATATATTGTCTATGGGTAGTACTTCCCATGTTGTGGAAATAAAGAAAGAGTTAGCCAAAGATGAGCACAAACTTGCACAATTGGGAGTTTGATTAATGGATTCCAATAAAGCAGGAGTGGTGATGATGAATGGGACTGAATCATCACTAGTGTCCGAACTGAAAGAGAAACAAGACAAAGATCCTGTTTTGCTAGAATTGAAGGCAAATATTCCTAAGAAGAAAGTGATGGCTTTTGAACAAGGGACAGATGGTGTATTGTGGTATCAAGGTAGATTGTGTGTACCAGAGGTAGATA
The DNA here is from genome assembly GCA_029582725.1 of Solanum chiquidenum. Taxonomy (NCBI): domain Eukaryota; kingdom Viridiplantae; phylum Streptophyta; class Magnoliopsida; order Solanales; family Solanaceae; genus Solanum; species Solanum chiquidenum. Next base: position 33,965 of record JAJOOS010005765.1, read on the forward strand.
AACTCCAAGAGAGGATCCTGGAGGGAGCTCGTAGCTCTAGATACAATATCCTTCCGGGTTCTACAAAGATGTATCATGACTTGAGAGAAGTCTATTGGTGGAGTAGTATGAAGAGGTGTATTGCAGAGATCGTTGCTAAGTTCTCGAATTGCCAACAAGGCAAGGTAGAGAACCAGAGGCCCAACGGTATTACTCAGAACATAAATCTTCCGGAATGGAAGTTGGATATGATCAATCTGGATTTTATTACTAGTATACCACGATCTTGCAGGCAACATGAATCGATTTTGGTGATTGTAGATCCAATGGCTAAATCAACCAATTTATTACCTTTAAAGACCACTTTTCAGCCGAAGATTATGCCAAATTATATATTTCAAAAGGTAGTCAAACTTCATGGAGTTCCAATTTTTATTATTTCAGATAGAGATGCGTAATTCACCGCACAATTCTGGAAGTCTTTCCAAAAAGGTTTGGGTTCCAAGGTAAATTTGAACACTTTTTTCATCCGCAGATTGATGGTCAAGTAGTGCGTATAATTAAGAACTTAGAAGATATGTTGAGGGAGTGTGTGATCAATTTCAAGGGTAGTTGGGATGATCAGTTACCTCTAATAGAGTTTGCTTACAACAACAGTTATCACTCTAGGATCGGATTTGGTTCATCAACCTATGGAGAAAGTGAAGATCATTAAAGGAAGGTTGAAAACAACGCAGGGCCATCAGAAATCATATACTGATGTTAGGAGAGGATACTTAGAGTTTGAGGTGGACTATTGGGTCTATTTGAAGGTATCACCCATGAAGGGTCTAATGAGGTTTGGCAATAAGGGGAAGCTTAGTTCCCAGTATATTTGTCTTTACCGGATATTTGAGAGGATTGGAAATGTAGCATATGAGTTGGAGCTACTGCCAGAGTTAGCAGCTATCAATCTAGTATTCCACATTTCAATGTATAAGAAGTGTATGAGCGTCAGGTTCTCCAGTTGAGGACCAATGAGGTAGCATCAGTCAAAGTCTTATGGAGGAATTGGTTTGTTGAGGAAGCAAATTATTAGGTTGAGGAGGATATAAAGAAGAGATACCAACATCTCTTTGAGTCCGGATAAATTACAGACCAAGGCAATGACTTTTTGTAAAACATTCCTTCAATTGATATGCTATGTTGTGTTAATTTTCATGTTGTGTGTTTGAGCTGGGTGTTAGAGGTTGCCACCCTTAGTATACTTAGAGTAATCTCATTCGATGAAGAATGTTCCCAAGGGGGATATATTGTAACAATCCTGCGTTAGAAAGAGCTAAATTTAGAAAGCTCTAAATTTGATAGAGCCAAATTGAGAATTTTTCAAGTTATGCTTAAGTTGTGAGTTTTTGGTCAACTTAAAAAGACCATAAATTTCAGGACAAGATGAGTTAGGTAGCCCATAAGATATTAAATGAAAGGTCTTTGAATCCTCCTTCCGACGCAAACAAGTTCGCTAAATTTTGAGTTCAGATGAGGGAGATATGATCGTTTGAAGTCACGCTATCCAGTTAAGAAATTTACACAAATTAATGAGTGGTATTTTGGTCTTATTCTTACCCCATCAGCTTTAAACGTTTTATTAATATTTTAGGGGTCTAAACTGATTTTGATCAGTTTTCACAATCCTAAATTACACTTAAGGGTTTGGAGATAAGTTCAAGAGGAAAAACGATGAGAGGTTCAAGGTGTTCGTCAAGATTCTTGAGATTTGTCGAGGAATTTCACCAAGGTTTGATCCATAAGAGGTATGTAAGCTTTCACAATGTTGGGTTCGTTCACCCAACCGCCAATCATGAGTTTTCACTTTGAAAATTTATCCATGAGACTCGGTATATTTAAGTTCTTGATGAGTGTTCTTGAGGTGTTGTTCTGCATTCTTGAATTATAATTTTTTTTGAGTTCTTGAGGCGAGGATCTTGTTAATAAGCTTTGTTCTTTAGTGTTTCCGAGCATATTTTCATGTCATTAAGTTTGGTAGAATCTAAGAGGGTTTGGAAGAAACCACTCAATTCTAGGTGAATTAGGGTCAGAAAAGAGAAACAAAATTCGTCGGGTTTTCTGGGCAAGGGCTGGTGCGTCGCAAGAGCAGTGCGTCAGAATTGCGCCACTCAGTCTGCAAGGTCGCCTGTCCCGTCTTGTTTATTGTCGTTTGCTCCGTCTGAGTTCTTTTAAAGTGTACCTTTACTTTTTTCTGATTCTAACTACTTGAAACTACATCTAATAATTGATAGATCCTGCATATCATGAATCATAACCCTTGAATTCATAATTCAACTTCAAGGTAAAGTTAACAGTAAATTCTTGAGAGTTCTTTCGAGTCATTTTGAGAAGTCTTTTACAATATTCTAAAACTTATTTTAAGACTTGAGTACTTGAGAATAAGGATGAGGAGATTTTAGTTTCATTTTTCAAAATGAATATATGGGGACTAAGTATTCAGAAGAGTAAATGTTTTTACATTTAAAATGAGAGGAAACATCGATTTCCAAATGAGTTCATGGGGAGTTTTGAGTACTATCTCTTTCTAGAGAAATCTTTCGAGTAATAATCTTAAAGTTGAGGATGATAAAACAAATTTAAACACATGAGCTAAGCTATATTTTTGGACTAGTATTGAGCACCGATATGGGGACTACTTCAAATAACTCAAAGTCCTCATAAATCATGTAACCAACGTGGGTAGAAAGTGTGATAATTTTTAGTTGATTCCGTTTTTCTTTTTAAGCATAGCTTAGTGGATTCACATAGTTGAGGATGTCTTATACTTTGGCAAGGTATAGGACAGTTCTGGCAGCATGGGCGAGATGATGTATCATCACATAGCTCATAGTGATGGTTGTCGGTTAGAGAATCTCACAAATTGAGTATTATCTATCTTTTCATACAAATAAGAATTATTATTGTATTTTTAAATATATTCTATTTTATCTACTGTTTTATTTATTTATAGATAAATGGCATCTTTATTGTTGTTTTTATACTTTATCGAGTTGAGTATCCATGAGTTGAGGTTGAGTTAAGTAGAGTCGAGGTGAGTATGTTTCATTCTTTTCAAGTTCATGCTTTTATGTTATGTTATGTGTTCCCCTTACATGCTCGTACATTGGATGTACTGATGCCATTTGGCCTACATCATTTCATGATGTAGATATTGGTAATCAGGGTCATTAACATGCGCTTCGTTGATACCACAGTAGTTCGAGTTAGCTTTGGTGAGCCTACATGCTTCAAGAGGATTCCATTTACTTTTCACCTTTGTTAGGATGTCGTGAGTCTTCTCCCGACTTCTATCCTTGTCATTTAGAGGCTTCATAGATAGATAGTAGTAGTTGAGAAGTCTATTTCATTTTCAATTGTTAATTTTCTAAACTTGGGTTGCTTGTTTTTGCCAGAGAATGGGTTATTTCTAAAATATTTTGAATATTTATTTGAGATAGTTGAGTAAGTCTTCTGCTGAGAGTTGACTCAGGCCAAAGGTTTGCTTGGAGGCAGAAATAGTTCTCGAGTGCCGGTCATGTCCAAAGTGTAGGCTAGGGGGCGTCACAACAATACTAGATGAGACATGTAATTTTCAATGTATTACATGTTCGGACAAATCATGTAGTGGGCTCACTCTATTATATTATTGGGATAAGGCACAAGTATCCTCCTAGACTATGTCCAAAGTGCTAGAGACACATCTTAACTATACTAAGGTCCTATTTCACCTCCCCCCCCCCCGAACCCATTTTTTTATAATTTTGTACACCTTTTGACTTACGTGGCATCCAAACATCTCCTACGCACTAATTTCATGTATGAGCACACTACTTCCAGTTCAAGTGCCAACGATCAGGAGTAGTAATATAACCTAACTAGTTAGTTGGGGTCGAGTCCCAAGGGAGCGGTTCGTAATTGCGAATCAATAGAAAATCATAAATGTGTTCAACTCAATTATAGCTATAAACATTTACGGAAAAAAAACTGATAAATTAAAGGGTGACACAAGTGCCAAGTATAAAAAAGAAGGGGATTTGTAGTCAACTAGCAACTAAAAACAACAGTTACCACGAAAATACAAATATGGAGACGAGATTCTTGGGATGTGATAGGATTATGAGCTAAGGTAAACAACCGGGTAATTGAAATTAGTAGTAAACCACTATAAATCAGTCAATAAGCTAGACTTTAGTGGGGATTAAATTTCTCTTGAACAATTTACCCCGAATCAAATTGGTTTCTCTCGAACACCAATAAGTCGCAATGAAGCACAACCTTCGCTTTAGTCCATTCACTCTCTCGAGTTGAATGTGTGGGAAAGGGTTTAGGATTTACTTTCTCGAGCTGATCCCATGCACACCGCCCACAGACCATCGATTCAATAATTTTGGATTTACGACATCTCTCTCGAGCAAGCCAAAATCACGAAGTTAAGATTGTATTTGCAACTACAACCCATTAAATTCAACCACAATTACTAAACAAAATCACTTTTAAACAGTGAATAAACAATCAATAAGCAATACCCAACAATTAATTGAACCGATAATAGCATAATCACACCCCAAGAATTGGGGTTTTAGCTAGACATAGTAAAAAGATAAAAATTGATACCGAAATGTGTTTCCATCAATTGGGTATGATTGATATGGTCTTTACAAATGTCTAAGATGAAGAATCTTCAATATCCACTTCCAATTTCTTCAAAATGGGGATTTTCAAAATCTTCAAAGCTTAAGGAAAATGTCTCCCAAAAACCAAGTTCTAAAATTGAGTAATTCTAAAATTTTATAATCTGGTTGCCTAAACTGATTCTAAGCTAAAAATTTAAACAAGTATTTATAGTTGTCAAAAAGTGTGCTGCGAAGGTTCAATCGCCGCAGTTAGTCGGGATCACCGATCCACCTTTTCGTCATTTGTATCGTCTTTTTTCTTTTGCCTTCAGCAACCTTGAGGTTCTGTAACTTTGGGCGATAAGGCACTGCATCGCGAAACTGTTCGGCGACTCGCCGACTACTCCTTTCTATCGCCGACTTCATTTTCTCCTTAAGGGTTTGGCACGCTAGAACATTAGGTGAGACCAAGGCCATTCAGCGACTCGCCCAATGGTTTAGGCGATCCTCAGGCCTTCTTTTCTTCGTTCTTTCAGCTGTCTTTTTCCTTTTTGCTCAATAGTGTCCATGCTTTGTCCCTAAGTTCAAATACCTAAAATTCAAGGATTTATATCAGTTATTGAGACAAAATATGCACTCGAGGACACTAAATCTATTAAAATTAAGCCCTAAATGAGTCCAAATTGAGGACTCATCCACACCCCCAACTTAAACTTTTGCTTGTCCTGAAGTAAAACTCAAGTTCAGAAGTTCAAAAAGGATGTCTCAAACAATGCTACACAAGACTCAATCATGAATGCACACAAAAAGACTCAACTTACTCATGAAAGGATCAAATGTGCACTCAAAGTTTCCAATTGTGACTCACCATTATCAAAGAATCTCAAGCTCACAATACTTTCTTCAAATGCAAGATCAAGCTCAACAAAGGAAATCAAATGCCCTCACACAAAGAATGATTACATATTCATACACAATGGTTCAACAATTTAAAGTTCTGGAATCAAATGCCACGTTCACACTCATAAAGATGAACACAATGTATGATTTCACCAATAGGTTTGCCCGTATGTTCCAACTAACATTTGTTTCTGCTCACTTAAGATCAAAAAAGTCTTTTCAAGTCTTGTAACGGGGCTGAGTGCAAAGGTATCGTCATTTAGGCTCATTGGCTATAGTCCTCATGAAACGTGGTGTGAACAACACTTTCTTTCCTTTTATTCATCATTTTTCATTCGTGCTTACAAGTCATCCCATTATTCACTTTCCATGGAGTTCTGAAAAGCCTATTTCTTTTTGTATTTTCAGAACCTTATTCCACAAATTTTTCATTCTTTTCTTCTCTTTTTTTGTATGGCGGTATTCCATTTTCCTCAAAACATGGGTAAAAGGGGAATTTTTTGCACGTCTTGATTTACCTTATCTTTTCACCACACCCCCAACTTAGGATTTTGGGCTAAGTTCGCTATTTAAAAAAAACTACAAATCATGAGTATTATGGGTAATGGATCAATCAAAGGTCACAATGTTATCAAGTTTCTTCCAAGAAAAGGTCAAGGCTCAAAGGGTGCTCAAAAGGGGTTCACACACTCACAAGGTAGGCCAGAAAAAGAGGTATAATGTCAAATTGTTTCACACTCTTTAAAGTTGCCTAAGATCATATCAAGAGTTCACATAACTTAGTCAATCGGACCAATGGGGAAAATTCTAGGTGCCATCACACATGGTTCACGGTAAGCACATCACACAAGACATTGACACCAAAGTCAAACAAGACTCCACATTTTCGCTAGTGTGCAATATTCATCACATGAGACTCAATTCGATACTTGGCTTGTCACAATGAGATAAAAAGAGTTCACATACTGGCTATGCAACTTTATTTGGCCTCATCGTAGCCGCACATTCATTTTTTTTCAATTATGAGCACTATTTAAGTAATCGGTATTGATTAAGACCGATAATTAAATTTGCAAACGAATAACCACATTCAACACAAACAAGAGGTGGCAAAATTTTTTGGAAGGGTAAAAAATTATGTACAATTAAAAACAGTTAGCCACAAGCTCAAACATCCATAAAAAGTAGTGTATAACACAAATTTAGCTCAAAGCCCAATTTTTTAAACAAAACAAGAATATTCACAAAAAATCACACAAAAGGTGGGCCATGGGCCTCACCCCACCACAAATAAAAGCATCTGTCCTCAAATGCAAACAAGAATATCCAAAAGTCAAAATAAAAGTAAGAGAGAGAGGGAGGTAAAAGAAAGTCCTCTCTAAGAATTTGCTTCATCTATCTGGGGATCAGTGCCTAGGGTCACCTTAGGGGGATCAGTAGTACCACATCCACCAGGAGCTACCACAGGTGTATCCACCAAAAAGTTCCGCACAACTACATAGATTCCCCGAGCCCATGAAGGAATAGAGGGGCATTGGGGAGTAGCCTTCCTGTCAGAAATGGGCTTCTTGCCCTTGCCTTTGTTTCCAAGTGGAGGTTCTTGTCTTCCCTGCTTGGGAGGATTTGACCTCCCTTAATTTATTTTGAAATTTTGTGCTCTTATCTTACGGGTGGCCCGTTTCTGTCTTCAACTTTAGATCTGGCCATGTCTATAAAAACATTGAGAAACGTTAGAAAATATTCAAACAAAAACACATAAAATCAATTATAGGCAGTCTCGTCGAATTGCTATAGTGAGAAAGGGTCAAATCACTTAAAGTTACAGAGCAAAAAGGGTTTTAGAGATGTAGACAAAAGGCGATCAAGAAGTCTTTCGGTGAGTCACCGAGTACCTTCGGCAACCTCAAGCTTCTCGTTGAAATTTAAAGAGCCCAACAACACATTTAGCAAGAAATTAAAGGCGAGATGGGGGACTTCGGCAAACCACCGAGTGGTTTGGCAAGCTCAACCCAGCTCGCCAAATGACCCAACGTGCCTACTTTCAACCCAGCTTTTCTAATTCAGCCCCGCAACCCCCGAAAATAAAATCAAAACATGCACTACTCAAATTAAAACTAGAACCATAGCACCCATTACCCCAGGATACTCAGACTTCTCCCAGTTTTGCCAAATTTGGTAAATTGATGACCTTTGCCCTTAAGAATGATGTCATCTGTTCTATCATTGGGCAAATTACGTAGTTTGGCCCAAATACGGGCTACTCAGACTTTACCCAACCAAACTAAAAAACATGCAAGTACAACCCCAAATGAATTAATTCATTTAGAAATGCAAAAATATGGGATTTCAACATTCAAAAAATTACGGGTAGGATTATCGAATTTAAAATAGCCATTTAAACATTCTAACCCTATCAGATAGGCCCAACACGCGACAATCAAGATAATAATGTTGAAAATGAGTGCAATTTGATAAAAGTGAACTTGGGGTTTGAAAAACTAACCTTTTATACCGATTAAGATAAGATTGATATGCTAGGCGGCAATGTAATTCAACTTCGAGCACCAATCAACAACTAAAATACATTTCGAAATGCGGCAATATATAAACTATGGTGCAAGTGTGAGTTTGTGAAGATTTCAAGTGAGGGAAAGTGAAGAGTTTATAAATTTAAACCTTAGGTCTTATAAAAACCGTCCAGTTCTTTCCCATTCAGTGACTTTTGTCATGCTCGCCAACCCACTCGGTGAAACACCAAATGGTCACTTACCTTGCCAAGTTTTACAGGGCCCTCAGTTGATTTGGGAGTCCAAACGGTGGTATAATCGCGATCGCTGACCTGGTTGGCGACTAGCCAATAATTTCCTAGGGTCGCTGAATTTTATGTACTCCAATGTAAAATTTTATTGAGTCCAATGGTGGTATGGGTTGGGGTCACTGACCTCTTCGGCGATACACCGACTGGATCTTTTACTCACCACTCTGTATTTTTCCAAACTTCCCACACTTCTTCCTACACATTCAACACACCATTATTCACTAAAACAAGAACGAAAGCAATAAGGGGTCTTAGGTTGCCTCCCAAGCAGCGCCTTAGTTAACGTCACGGCACGAGAGCATGCTTCCCGACTTTGTCTCCCTCTAGGTATTTGCCACAACCCAACAATAGAGGTCATAATGTGACACACATATATTTCGATTCCACCAATAGGTAATATAATCTCATATCCAAATGATTATTTATTTAAAGAAAAAATACAAAATATAAGTAATTAAGAAGTGTAAGTAGAGTCTCAAATTCAAAGATCAAAACAGAATGCATAAATAATAAAGTGTACAACCCAAAAATCTAGAGACACGAGTCAAGTTTCTACAATAAAATGTATAATTTATTCTTCCACTCTACATTATCAAAAAAAATTTCTAATTGTAGTGAGATAGAAATTAACTAATTCAAACGAGGCATGCTTATTTAAGATAAACAAATGAGTCATGCTCCAGTAAAATTATTAAGTAAGAAGGTAAAGACTAAGAATTGAGCATAGATATTTTTCACATACAACATCTGAAATTATATGAAACATGAATTGAAACATAAGACAATAAATTAAATGAGAGAGGGAGGACTAAAAAAGTTTCTTTTTTATTCTTGGTTAGGTTATCAGCATAGTTTCTCTAGGTATATACCTTCACTTTTGCTACTCGTATCTTATATCATATATCCTCCTGTCCTTGGATACCCTTATCAAACTTTACCAATCTTCTATAGTTGCTTTTAGTGTATATTGATTTTCTATCTACTTTTTAGGCTTACTTTATCTTTGAAACTCAATCGCTCTGTGTATGTTGAGTAACACGTGTTTGGTACTCACACTACCATTCTGCACCAAAAAAAAAATATAGCAGGAGCTCTCGCTGTTAATGTAAACCTCATGTGAAACATCTTTGCATCGGAGACTTTCGGTGAGCTCCTGGCTTTCATAGGTCCTTCTACTTCTGTTTTGGCTACCCTAGTCTTTATTTGTATTCAAAAAAATTTCTATATATTTGCACTTATGAAGTATTTTTGTTATGATTAATAGCTTAAGTAACGACTGATAACATGTCTTGGAGATGTTTTAAGTATATCTTGTTTTTTCTTTCCTCCTTTACTTCATATATTTGTTATTTGATTTCATAGTCATCTCTTTTGCGTGATAGATCATTACTCCTTGCTCTGGGATATTGTTTCGGCTTACCCACTTGGGGGATGTTGTCATCATACCTTGAGATTTTTGGATCGTAATAGTGAAGACATGTTTTTTCTGGAAAAGAGAAGATGAATAGAGAGAAATATTAGGGTGTGGGCTACGTTTAGAGAGTATTAGTCAAGAATTTGGTTTCATTAGGATATAATGGAAAAAATAGACGCAAAAATTGTTGGAGGTATCATTCCTCGAGCCTACACCCTGGACGTGGCCGGAACTCGAGAAACATTGTTGGACGCAAATGAACCCTTAGACTGGCTCAACTCTTAGCGGAACACTTGCTCATAATAGATAAATTCAGAAGTAAAAACTTTAACACAAATATCTCAAATAAATAAACTCATAAATGTATGAGAACATTCAACAGGACAAAAGAAGGCAACTCGAGTCACAAACATTAACAATGGAAATGAAAAAAACGCATGAACTAATATTGTCTATCTATGAATCCTCTAATACTATGAAGGATGTCGGGACAAGACCCTTGTTCATCCTAACAAAATTGAAATACTAGAAATAAATAAAGGAGCCTCCGCAAGAAAGGAGGTTCACCAAACAATTGTGAACCTACAAATGGTATCAACAAGTCACCTGTTGATGACCCTGATCTACCGTATCTATGTCATGAAATGATACAGGCCAAATGAAATCAGTACATTGAATGCAAGAGCATGTAAGAGGAAATTTAAAACATGACAAAAGCTTGAACTGGAACTGACGAAACATACTCATCTCATCCCAACTAAAAGATACTAAAACTTAGAAAATACTCAACTCAGTTCAATATAAAAGCAATAATAAGATGCATTATAAAAAAAAGTTGTTAAACCAGTAATTTATAACTCAATATATTTAAAAATACAATAAAATAACTCAGTTTGTATGTAAAAATAAAAATAACTTTATTTGGGAGATTTTCTAACCGACAACTATCACTATGAGCTATGTGATGATACACCGCCTCACTCATGTTGCCTGAACTGTCTTGTACCTTGCCAGAGTATATGACATCCTCAACTAATAGATCGACTAAGCTATGCTTAAAAAGAAATAAGGAATCATCTAAGATGTATGACCTTTCTACCCATGTTGCCTACATGGTTTATGAGGACTTTGAGTTATTTGAACTCGTCCCCATAACGGTGCTCAATACTACTCCAAAAATATAACCCAATTCATATGCTTAAAAACATTTCCTCATCCTCAAACTTGGAGATTGTCACTCAAAAGATTTTTCTTAAAAGCGATAGTACTCAAAACTCCTCATGAACTCATTTGAAAATCGATGTCTCCTTTCATTTTAAATGTACAAAATAATTTACTCTTTGAAATACTTACTTCCCATATATTCATTTTGAAAAATGAAACTCAACTCTACTCATCCTCATACTCAACTACTCAAGTCTTAAAATAAGATTTAAAAGCTTGTAAAAGACTTCTCAAAATACTCCAAAGAACTCTCAAGACTTTACTCATAATTCTACGTTGAATTTGAATTATTAATTCAAGGGTTATAATTCATTTTATGAAGGATCTCTCGATTTTTAAATGTAGTTTAGATATGTTTAGAATCATAATGGAGTAACGGTACCCTTTAAAAGAACTTAGACAGAGCAAACGAATGAAACAGGATGGGTAGGCGACCCTTGCGCACTGAGTGGCGTGGGGCGCTAGCTCGTGAACTTTTGAGGCGTAGTTCTGGCACACTACTAGCGTAGCACACCAGCCCCTACCCAGAAAATCCCGATGATTTTTTCTTCTCTTTTTCTGAACCTAACTCACCTAGAATCGATTGTTTTCCTCACATTTTCCTTAGATGCAATTACCCAATACAAGTACACAAGAATCTATTCATTTTCCTTCAAGAACCTTCCTCAACAATAACATCCTAACCTCAAAATTCATCAAACTCCCTAAAGAAATTAAAGCATGAATAACAAAACCTCAAGAACATCCATCAAGAATTGAAATAATTCAACCTCAAGAATGAAAATACAGATGGAATTTACATGATTGTCATGTGGGTGAATGAACGAAACACTATAAAAACTTACAAACCTCTATTTGACGAAACAAATAATTGATTCGCAAGAAATATTGATATTTCTTCCTTTTCTCCTTGTTTCTCCTCGTTTCACCTCCTTAACTCTCTTCTACAACCCTAAGCGTAATTTAGTATTACGAAAACTTACCCAAATCAGTTTAGACCCCTAAAAACTGACTAAAAACGTTTTAAGCTTTAGGGGTAAGGAAAAGTCCAAAATACCTCTTGTAAATTTGGGTAACTCTCCTTAACTGGACTTGCTGATTTCAAACAGGCATATCTCCCTCATCCGAACTAGAAACTTAGAAAAGTCGGTGGCGTTGCAAAGAGGATTCCAAGACCATTAATTTGATATCTTATGTTCCACCTAAATCATCTTGTACTGAAATTTATGGTCGTTCGGAGTTGACGCAACACTCATAACTGAAGCATAACATGCAAAATTCTCAATTTGGCTCTTCCCGAATTAGTTTTTATAATCTTAGCTCTTCCTAAGGATGAGGTGTTACAATAGCTCCTCCTTGAGAACATTCGTCCTAAAATTAGATTTATCGAAGTAGAAATAATGGTGGAAACATCTACACCCAACTCAAACACCCAATAAGTAATAATCATAGATCAACATTTCAACTTAAAGAGTACCAAGGAAAGAATTAGTACCCTTATTTGGAATTTCTCTACACTCAAAGAGATGTGAGTATATATTCTTCGTATCCTCCTCAACCTCCCTTCTAGATTTCTCAACAAACTAATTCTTTCATAAGACCTTGACTTATGCTACCTCTTTGGTCCGCAACTTCCGAACCTTACGATTTAGAATATGAACAGGTACCTCCTAATATGATAGGTTGTCCTTAATACCAATATTTTCAGTAGGTATTATAAGTGAAGTATCACCCATACACTTCTTCAACATTGAAATGTTAAATACTAGATGAACTGTTGCTAACTCTGGCGATAGCTCCAACTCATAGGCAACATTGCCAATCCTCTTCGATATCCTGTAACGACCAATTTACCGGGGAATAAGATTCCCCTTCTTGGAAAACCTCATAACACCCTTCATGGGTGAAACCTTCAAATAAACCCAATCATCCACCTCAAACTCAAAGTCTGTTCTCCTAACATCAGTATAGGATCTCTGACGACTCTATGCCGTTTTGAACCTTCCTGAAACGATCTTCACCTTATCCATATCTTGATGAACTAAGCATGGTCCTATCAACCCACCTTCACCTACCTCAAACCATCCAATAGGAGATCTACATCTTCTCCCATAAAGAGCCTCACAAGGAGCCATTTGGATGCTCGAGTCCTAACTGTTGTTGTAAGCCAACTCAATGAGAGGTAAGTGATCATCCAAATTACCCTTGAAATCGATCACACACGCCCTCAACATATGCTCTAAAGTCTGACTAGTACGCTCTGCTGGACCATAAGTCTGAGGATGGAAAGTAGTACTCAAATTTACCTCCGAACCCAAACCTTTCTAGAAATAGTTCCAAAATTGTGCGGTGAATAGCACGTCTCTATCATAAATGATGGATACTGGAACTCCATGGAGTCTGACACTCTCTTGAATATACAACCTCGCATAATCTTCTACCGAAAAGGTAGTGTTTACTGGCAAGAAATGGGCTTATTTAGTTATCCGATTTACAATGACCCAAATAGAATCATGCTGCCTGTGAGACCACGACAAACTAGTAATAAAATCTATTTGATCATCTCCCACTTCCATTCCGTAAGATCTATGTTCTGAGCCATACCACCGAGCCTTTGGTGCTTTACCTTGACTTGTTGGCAATTTGGACACTTAGCAACGAACACTGCAACACACCTCTTCATAGTACTCTACCAATAAACTTCCCTCAAGTCACGATACATCTTTGTGAACCTGGGATGGATAAAATATCTGGAGCTATGAGCTTTCTCCATGACCGTCTCTGGGAGTTCATCCACCTTTGGTACACATAATATACCTTGATACCTTAATACACCATCTCTCCCCTTTTCAAAAGCCATTACTTTTTGCTTATGAACATTTCCCTTCAATTCAAGCAAAATATGGTCTTCGTCTTAGTTTTCTTTCACTTCGGACACCAGGTATGATTCAGCCCTATTCATCACCACTACTCCTCCTTCATTGGAATCCATTAATCGGACTCCCAATCTTGCAAGTCTATGCACATCTTTGGCTAATTCTTTTTTGCCTTCCTCAACATGGGAAGTACTACCCATGAACTATCTTTTCAAAGTATCAGCAACAATATTAGCCTTACCTGGGTGATAGAGTATACTCATGTCATAATCCTTGAGTAATTTCACCCACCTCCTCTGTCTAAGATTAACCTTTTTTCCAATTGAATACATACAAAAGACTCTTGTGATTAGTGACCACATCAACATGAACAACATATATATAGTGACACCATATTTTTAAAGTGAATACTACAACAACCAACTCTTGATCATAGGTTAGGTAATTCTTCTCGTGAATCTTATGCTTTTTGGAGGCATAAGCTATAACCTTGTCATTCTGCATTCACACACAACCCAGTCAAACTCTGGACGCATCACAATACACAACAAAGCCTTGTGTTCTGTCACCACCCAAGAGTACCCCGTAGATATAACAAGGCGTATGAGACCCCGAGAGGCCCCATACAAGCCCCTTAGCATAAAATAACACATGGTAATAGAAATGAGCAGGAATTTAAAAAAATTCAATACAATCAAGGTCTTTTTTATAAAAACGAGCTGAAGTCTAATGAAATTGTCTCAAACAATCTAAAGAACATCAAATAAGTCTTGGGTCGCAACCCATACAATAGTCTAAGACATAAATGAAAATCATAAAAGAAAGTGGTGATCACATCCTTGAGCATAATGAGGACTAACCAAAACATCACTTCCTTGATCAACAACGAAGCGAGCCACTAGTGTGAGAGTCAATGTCGTCGAACCATACATTTTAGAATAATGTTGGCAATAGTATGTGTTAGTAAAATCAAGTACTAAATATGATGGATAGCATAAACAATACAACATAAGCATTAGCCAACATAAGACAGTAGCCATAATCATAATCAAGACAAAATAAGCATCATAATGAAAGAGGAATACTTCCTTAAGTAACCTCACTTATTCTTAGCCAAGACATAGGTCAACTACCTCTAGTCAAGCTTACATCAAGGAAGACATATCTAGCAACACTCCAAAAATCAACTTAATAACATAATCACATTAGTCAAACATACTTTTAAAGACATGGGGATTCCCCTCAATGCCTAGCTTATAAAGGCTAGTGGGTATTCGCCTCTTTCCTTACTTAATTTTACATCGCGGGTACTCGCCTCCACAAAATAATCATATGACACGGGTACTCGCCTGCACATTATTTCACAAGGAGCATGGGTATTTGCGTCCATGTCCATTCATTATAGTAGGAACGTGGGAACTCACCTCTTGTTCGATTCTAAGGAATATGGGAATCACCTCATATGCTTTCATGTCCCAACCCAAGGGTACCCCCTAGATGTAACAAGGCGTACTTGACCCCGAAGGGGTCTCATACAAGCCCTTAGCATATCACATCATAAGATAATAGAAAAGTACAGAAATTTTAAAAACTTCTATCCATACAATAGATGTATTTTCATAAAAGAAGGCGGAAGTCTTTACTACACTTTGTCTCAAACCATCTAATACAACTTTGAATAAAACTCTTGGGACATAGCCCATACAATAGTCTCAAAACATGAAATAAAAAACATAAAGGAAAAGGTGGGTTTTGTTCTCGAAGCTATGAGGACTCACCAAAATCTTCAACTCCTTTCCACCTTAGAAACCATCTCCACGAATAGAACTCAATCTCCAAACCCTACATTTGATGAGAATGTGGTAAAGTTTGCGTTAGTACAAATGTACTAAATATGTTATCTAGTATAATCATAAGAGTAAAAGACAAGGGTTCGTCAATATAAAACATAATCCATAATCATATGAAATACTTCATGGAACATAAATTATAAGCATAACAGACAATATCATAATAATAAGCAAAGTCTCCAACATAAGCATCTTACTAGCATTTTTTCAACTCTTTAGTCATCTAAACCATAATATAACTACTCTCAAGTAACCTAAAAGCATACTTGTGCAATGCATGATTAGCATCCCATAATACCACCCAAGCTAAGTATCATTTCTTGGTCATCTTAAGCATAGTTTCTATACATGGTCAAGTCGTTAAGCTTTTCTACCATAAGGGCAGCATACTACTAGGTAACCTCAAAGCACAGTTGTGCAATGTATGAAAGGCATCCCATACTACCCTTCACACTAAACATACCCTTGAAGTAATCCTAGTCATACTTACCCTCTATTGGTCTAATTATTAGCTTACTTCTTATAGACAAGGGAACTATCACCTTTAATCAATCATATCATGGAAGGCAACTATAGCAACAACCCAAGCTAAGTCTACACTATATAAGAGAACACTTCATAAGTAGCTTCAAGTTATACTTGTGCAATGTATGAATAGCATCCGATACTACTATCCACACTAAGTACCACTTTAGGATATCATACATACTCACTAGTTGGGGACTAGTCCCTCTTTACTATTTTCCATTAGTTATTCAAGGTACTTCTCTATTTAGTACAAGGCAAGTCACAACACATGAATGAAGTCTATTTCTCAATTCAAGGTTACCAAGGAATAGCACCCTAATAGGCTCTATGCTATCATCTTCCTAACATAACTATATTATGCTAAACTAACTACCTTGGAAGGCACACTATCATGCAAGTCCAAGCTATTCAACGAAGGGTACAAGTTTTCCATCCTAGCTACCATGAAATAAACCTTGGCCAACTAAGTCATGCTACTCTTACAAGCACACTATGTTACTAATGCAGGCTACCCTTGGGAGAGTATGTGTCCTCAATCCTAAGATACCCTTAGGAGTGTATGATTCCTCAATCCTAAGCTACCCTTAGGAAAGTATAAGTCCTCAATCCTAAGCTACCATGAAATGGTCTTAGGGAAAACAAGTCATTTAATCATGAAGGAATCCTAATAGTACTAGTTCATACTACCCTTAGGAGAGTATAGATCCTCAATCCTAGGTAACCATGACTATCCCTAACCCAAGCTACCCTTGACATGCATCTTACAATGTTAAGTCAAGCTACCCTTAGGAGAGTGTAGATCCTCAATCCTAAGCTACCAATCTTGGTCTTTTCTTACCAAGTCAAGCTATACAAGAAGGGAACATATGTCACAACTTCAAGCTATTCTAGACTAACAAGCTTTGATTCATTTTAGGTTATTAAGCAAACCTAGAATCATTCTATGTGAGAGAACCTTGGATCACCTAGCATATTTTATTCCTAAGTGTATAAATGAGAATATGCTTTCAACAATACACAACAAGATCATATCATATTAGCTTTATCCCCAAAGCCCTAATATTGATGACTACAAGACTTTTTCTCAAGCTTTACTTCTTACTATCATCTTTATACCTAAATTTCAAGGTATTCTAATCACATTCTTCATTAGTAGGTGATTCTAGTCATAATTAATCAAAAATGTTCAATTTCGACTTTACTATTCAGAATCATTCATATTCAATAAAGTCTAGTTCAATTCATGTCTATATGTTTCTAAGTGTGAACAATTACTACAATAGGCATTGATTTTAGAAAATCAATTCTAATTCTTTAATTTCACCTTTAATGGCATAAACCCACACAATATCAAATTCATCAATTAGACTAGGGTTAACAACTAAAATCACATAAATTCAACATAATATCATAATTCAATTCTAATTAAATCATAATTAAATATTGTCCACTAGATTGGAGTCATACTTAAATACTACCCACAATGTAGGAAGAAACCCTAGCTAGAATTGGGTTTTTTACTTCACCATTGGGGGAAAACCTAGGTGGCTCTATGGGTGGAAGGACCTATAGATGAATAACATAACATACATTTATTGAAATCCCTCACACAAGATTGAAACAATGAAGGAAATCTGCCCTACTTCCCTCTCTTCTTCTTCTTCTTCTTCACTTCTAGAGAGAGAATTATTTAGATAGAATTTGGGGTCTTGGAAGAATAGATTAATTCACTTAGTTTAGGGGTCTATTAGGCTTATATAGGTGGTTTAATAACTAACTAACCGACCTCACTTAACCCTTAACTAATTAGCAATTAACCCCTAAGCACCCAACTTAAAACTAATTCACTTAAAACCTGCCCCACCCAAGAGAACATCACCCACGGACCGTGGGTGGGTCTACGGACTGTGCTGAACTTCGTAGGTAGGGGTTATGGGCCTTAACTTGCAGGGAATTTTCAGTCTTTACCCACGACCCAACCCACGGGGAGTAGATCCCTCTACTGGTCGTAGATGCCCTTCATGGGAGGCGCCTTTTTTGACAGCTTTTGGGTTGTTTTGGGGTCCTCCTCAAGGACCCCTTGGGGGGTCTTAAATTGATGCCCTAACCCTACAACCCTTATTCTAAGTACTGGAAGTCATTTTACGAGCTTAATCCTGATTTCTAACTCTAAAACTCTCATGCAAGTCTCTAGAACTCTTTAGTTAAGTTTACTAGTTTCTGAGGTATTACAATATCTCCCCCTTGGGATCATTCATCCTCGAATAACGATTCTATACACTTCTTCAGGTCAAAACTCTATACTAGAATCCCATCATGCATGCAATACATCTAAATGCACACAACTAAGAAAGAAAACTTAAATTCCAAGATAAACACATTCAGTGCAACACAAGGGAGTAGGAGCTACTTCTACAAACCCAAAATGCATGAAATTTTATATCTACTCATTTTCAAGGAGGAATTAACATCTCCTAGATAAAACATGTTCAACACACACTCATGGAGCCTAAATGTAAATTACTCTCAAAAAGCATTTATTCAAGGAGGAATCTTTCAACTCTAAACTAGGGCATGCTCATTAATTCACCTCATGTGGTCTCTATGCAACTTTTACTCAATGCACTACAACATGAGGAAAGATAATGCATATAAGTCATTTCTAACAAGACAGAGCATTTTCATGAACATGCATATAAGGAAATCATGGCAACACATAAAACACACAATAACCTTACTACATAGGCACACTATCTCCCCATTGGGAGTAAGCCTACACAAACTCTTCTAAACATCATTCACACTAAAGAAAACTTCAAGTTCCAACATAACAAGTCACAAAAGAGAAGGAATCCGGAAATTACTAAACCATAAAACACATACTGGAAACAACATGAGGAGATCACTCTTGATCTTCTCTAGGTTGGAGATCATAAAACGTATTCTTCTGTTGAGGCTCCGGATCTATACCACTAGAGGTAACTTGCTTACCTTCTCTTCGTGCAGCCTATTCCTTTGGACAATCTTTCATCTTGTGGCCAATCTGACCACAACTAAAGCAACCCTCTCTACCTTCCAAACACCTACCCTCATGCCTCTTACCACACCTAGAACATGGGGGGCATATGGACTCATTACTTATCCCTTGCGGCCTAGGAGTAGACACCCTCTCATCCTTACGCTTAGGATCATTAGAAAAGCCTTGTCCGAAAAAATGTGGTTGAATCCTAGAACGACCATGTCCATCGGACCCATCATGAAAGGACTTATCATTATCCACCCTAGACCTCTTTTCTCCCTAGATTTTTCCTCTTCAAATTTTTCTTCCTCCACTTGTTGAGTATACACCATAAGATGTGAGATATCCATATCATCAAGGAGCATTAATGTACGACATTCTTTTTCTACCACTTTGGACATACCCATAAAATACCTATTCATTATATCCATCAGACTTGCTACCATAGATGGAGAATACTTAGACAATAGAGTAAATTTCAAGGAGTACTCTTTAACACTCATACTACCTTGCTTAAGGTTGCTGAAATTCCTCCACCTTAGCCTCGATCAACTCCCGGGGAAAGAACCTATTTAGAAATGCCTCCTTAAACATCTCCCTAGGACCCGCTTCTACCAGCCTACAATCTTTCTATTGTTCATACCATATTTGAGCAACATCCTTCAATTGGTAGGCGGCTAGTTCCGCTTTCTCTACCGTAGTCACTCTCATGATAGCTAGTACCTTATAAACCCCCTCTATAAACCCATTAGGATGCTCTTCCATTTTTGAGCAACTAAACTCCGATGGGTTCATCCTCAAAAACTATCTCACCCTAGAAGCAACCATCCCCCTTATTAGGTTTACCGGAGCTACAATATCTTTATTGATCTGAGCCGTCACAGTTTGGGCTAGAGTAGTCAAAGCTTGGGCAAACATTTGAAGAGTCGACCTAAACTCCACATTAGTCATATCCGGAGGATCAATTAGAACTTGAGGAGGAGCTTTGTGTGGAACTTGGAGAGGAAACTCTTGATCCACTTTGCCTTCCTCTTCTCTTCTAGAATTTTCCCTTGTATTAGACATACCCTGAAAATCAACGAACATGGATTAGAAGAAGGGCCTACTAAACCCAAACTCTATGGAATGACTTAGAGAATGAAGAAATGTGGTGCGCTTCACATTTATGAACAAGACTCTACTAGACCTGGTTGCAGACAATCCTAGAACCATTCTAAACAGTGTGCTCTGATTACCAAGGTTGTCATGACATAGTGGTACCCCTTAGATATAACATGGAATACTTGAACTCGAAGGGGTCTCATACAAGCCCTTAGCATATCACAACATAAGATAATAAAAAGTATGGAAATTTTAAAAACTTTTATCCATACAATCGATGTCTTTTCATAACAGCAAGCGGAAGTCTTTACTACACTTTGTCTCAAACTATCTACTACAATTTTGAATAAAACTCTTGGGACATAGCCCATACAATTATCTCAAAACATGAATTAAAAGACATAAAGGAAAATGTGGCTTTTTTCCTCGAAGATATGAGGACTAACCAAAATCTTCAACTTCTATGCTCCTTAGTAACACAACTGTAAGAATAGAACTCAATCTCCAAACCCTACTTTTGATGAGAATGTAGGCAAAGTATGTGTTAGTACAAAATGTACTAAATATGTTAGCTAGTGTAATCATAAGATCATAATACAAGGGTTAGTAAATATAATACATAATACATAATCATATGAAATACTTCATGGAACATAAACTATAAGCATAAGAGACAATATCATAATAATAAGCAAAGTCTCCAACATAAGCATCATACTAGCAGCATTTATTCAACTCTTTTGACATCTATACCATAACAGAACTACTCTAAAGTACCCTAAAAGTATACTTGTGCAATGCATGAATAGCATCCCATATTACCACTGTAACACCCCAAAAACTAGTAAGTTGAACTAAAGAGTTCTAGAGCTTTTAGTAAGAGTTTGGAGTGCGGTAGGAAGATTAAGACTCATAAAAAAGACTCCCATACTTAGAATAGGGGTTTTAGGGTTAGGGTTTCAAGGTACGAAACCCCAAGGACCACCCAAGGGGTCCTTGAAGAGGACCTTTGAAACAACCCAAAAGCTATCAAATTCAGTTTGGTCCACGGATGGGCACCCAGAAGCCGTGGGTGGACCCACGAACCATAGGTGGGGGTCGTGTGTTGAGGATTGAACTCCCCTGATCTCCCTAGGTCCATTAAGGAACCACGAGCCAAAAGTATGGCCCATCAACCCACCCATGGTCCGTGGGTGGGGGTTCCATAGGTGCAAGTAGTTTTTAAGATTTTAGTTTTAGTTAGGTGTCAAGGAAATTAATTAAGTAATTAGGCTGGGGTTAGGGAGGTAGGTTAATGAGTTATTAAACCACCTATAAATACCTAATAAGACCCTAAACTAACTCATTAATTCATTCATCTAAGAACCTATTTCTTCTAAACAAATTATCTCTCTAGAAGTGACGAAGAAGAAGAAGAAGAAGAGAAGAGAAGTGGGCACTAACCAAGGTAGATTTCCTCCATTGATTTAATCTTTATTAGGGATTTTAAAGTAGGTATGTTAGATTAATCATCTATGGGTTCTTCCACCCGTAGATCCCCCTAGGTTTTTCCCCAATTGTGAAGTCAAAAACCCAATATAGCTAGGGGTTCCTTCTACATTGTGTGTAGGGTTTAGGTATGATTCCAATCTAGTGGATAATACCTAATTATGATTGTATTAACATTTATTGATGATGTTATGATTAATGCATGTGATTTCTATCGTAAACCCTAGTCTATTTTATGAATGTGATATTTTGTGGGTTTATGTCATTAGAGGTGAAGTTGAAGGTTCATAGGTGATCTTCTTAAACCAATGTCATGTGTAGTAATTGTTCAAGATTAGGAATACCTAGACATGAATTGAACTAGACTATATACTACAAGATTGATCTTGACTTTTAAAGTTGTAATTGAACCTTTAGGATGAATTATGGCTAGAATCAGCTAGTAATGAAGAAAGTGATTGAATGCCTTGTAATCTAGGTTCATAATATGTTTCTATGATGATGATTTATTAATAATGAAGACACATAGTTGTGAATGTTGATTACTAGGGCTTTAGAGTTAAACTAATATGATTAACTATAGATGCTAAGGCTTTGAGAGTAAAATCTACATATGAATTCAAGGCCAATGAATAGAATTATGATGAAAGATGTTTACCTACCTAATTCGCCTTATGAATTATAAATGGTTGGAAGTGATAGAATTACATAAGTCGTGATGATATCCTTTTCTAATGTAGAATTCTAGACACGATGATAGGCATGAAGATGAACTTAAGATGAAAGACTTCTCACACAGTAATGGTTCTAGGATTGAAGATCTTCTCTTACCTAATTGAACCTAAGGCTATAAAGCCTATATATCTAGGTCATGGATGGTGATAGTTGCTCACACATGGTCTAAAAGAGGTATTAGCATGGATTGGTTGTCTAGGACATCTTTCCATAAACTTGAGTCAAAGTAGAGACTTAAAGATTATCTTGTGGGATTAATGCCTAGCACCGACTGGATATTGAAATGAGATGGAAGTTCCCACCTAGCTGAGTTTGGGCTTCTATGAATATTCCCAACTAGTTTAGTTTAGGCTTCCAACATGGGATCTTTCACCTAGAAGAGTCCAGATTTCCCAAAGTGTGTCTCATAAGATGGAAGCCTTCACCCAGAGAACTTTTAGGTTTTTAGTAGCAATCTCCGTTTCCCATAACTACGTGCCCCGTAGGAAATTTAGCTAGTGGATCCAACTATGCTAACAACCCAATTCTACCTTAGGCAAGTGGACCAACCCTTGATGGTGTGGGTAACACCTTGAAGAGATCATGTGATAGCTAATACGTTGTCATGTTATCCCAATTAAACAAGATTAGTAATGAACAAAGATTGTGCTCAATGTAGCATCTTCTAGAGTTCAAACCTCATGGGCTAAGATTATGCATAATGTAGCATCTCCTAGAGTCCAATACAAGTGTGCTTTGAGATTCCTTAGGAGTATGGTTCCCTTATGGTAGAAAGGCTTAAGACTTGACTATGTATATAGACTATGATTAAGATGACCAAAAAGGGATACTTGGCTTGGGTGGTATTTATGGATGCTATTCATGGTTTGCACTTGTATGCTTTTGAGGTTACTTGAGAATGGTCCTATTATGGTATGGATGACTAAGAGTCAATTATGCTTATTATGATTATGACTTATCTCCTATACTCATTAACTATGTCTTATGTTGACTTATGATTATATGATGCTTATGTTGGAGATTATGCTATGACTATGTTATTATCTCTTATGCTTATGTATTATTTTGACTAACCATTTTGAGAAGCTCTTGTGATGTTATTATAGCTATCATACTTGGTACATTTTGTACTATGCATACTTTGCCTACATTCTAATCAAATGTAGTGTTTGGAGACTTGAGTTCTATCTTGAAGTTAGGTTTCTTAAGGAGCTAAGGAGTTGATGATCTTGGTGAGTCCTCATAGTTTCGAGGACAACACCCGCATTTCTTTTATGTCTTTTATTTTCATGTTGAGACTATTGTATGGGCTGTGTCCCAAGAGTTTATTCTAAAATGTTGTATTAGATGTTTGAGACAAAGTATAGAAAGACTTTCACTTGCTTTTATAAAAATGACTTCGATTGTAAAAGTTTTAAATTTTTCCATGTTTTCCTATTACCTATGTTTATGATATGCTAAGGGATTGTATGAGACCCCTTCGAGGTCAAGTACATCGTGTTACTTCCAGGTTATACCCCTGGGTTGTGACAAACTTGGTAATTAGAGCACAAGGTTTAGAATGATTCTAGGATTGTCTCAAAACACGTCATGTAGAGTCTTCTTCATAAATGTGAAGCGCGCCACATTTATGAATAGGAGGCTATTAGATGTTTAGGAAATCTCACTTCTTCATTCTCTTAGTCGTGTCATAGAGTTTGGATTTAGTAGGCCCTTTTTTCTAATCTGTGCCCGTTGTTTTTTAGGGTATGGCTTATACAAGGGCAAATGCTAGGAGAGGTGAGGAAGGAAATGAGGAGCAAAAGGTTCCTCCCTAAGGTCCTAATGATGCTCAAGTCCCTCAAGCTCCTATTGATGCGGGGGCTATGAGAAATGTGAAAATTAGGCAGACTTTTCTGACATTGACACAAGCCATGATGGCTCAAGCTCAAGCCGTGAAAACTCAAGCACAAGCTATGAAGGCTCAAGCCAATAGTGAAGCTGAGCCTCGTATGAACCCTAATGTGAGCACTATAGCTTCAAGGTTGAGAGATTTCATAAGAATGGACCCTCCTATGTTCTTTGGTTCCAAAGTAGGTGAAGATCCTCAAGACTTCGTGGAAGACATTTACAAGATAATAGATGCCATGGGGGTGACTTCTATATAAAAAGTGGAGCTATCCACTTATCAATTGAAGGATGTGGTAGTTTGGTATACTCAATGGAAGAGGAATAGGCCGGTAGAGGCGGGTCCCATAGATTGGGAGGTGTTCAAGAAAGAATTTATTGATAGGTTCTTTCCCCGAGAGATGAGGGAAGTTAAGGTAGAAGAATTTATCAACTTTCATCAAAGAGGTATGAGTGTTCAAGAGTTTTTATCTAAAATTCACTAAGTTGTCCAAGTATGCTCCGTCTTTGGTGGCAGATTCTAGGGATGAGATGAATAGGTTTGTGACGGCTGTGTTTAGTTTGGTAAGGAAAGAATGCCATTTGGCAATGCTTCATGATAACATCGATTTATCCCGTCTATGGTGTATGCTCAACAAATGGAGGATGAGAAACTCCTGGACAAGAATAGGGAAGTGAAGAGACCTAGGACCGATGATGGGTATTTCTCCAATTCTAGATCTGATGGATATGGTCAACCTAGAACCCAACAAAAACTTTCCAACCAAGACAGGGTGTCTAAACCTAAACCCCATAGAGGGAGTAATAGTGAATCGGTGTTACTTAAGCCTACTTGCTCCACGTGTGGAAGAAAGCATTATGGTGAGCATCTAGCCGAAAATGAGGGGTGCTATGGTTGTGGTAATGAGGGTCACAAGAATAGAGATTGTCCAATCCTTAGGGCTAAAGGGAGGGAGGCCAAGTCCAATTCTCCCAAGTAAGCCTAGGCTCTAAGTTCTCCAAACTAGTGGTGATCAAGAGTGACCTTCTTATGTGGCTACCGGTATGTTTTTAAGCTTTATTAGATTCCGGTATTATTTGGTCCTTTGTGGCTTGAGATGCTAGACCTTGAAATTGTATTTAGTATGAATGATGTTTAGAAGAATTTGTGTAGGTTTACTCCCAAGGGGGAGATAGTGTGCCTATCTTGTATGGTTATTGTGTGTTTATGTGTTGCCATGATTTCTTTATGTGCATGTTCATGAAAATGCTTAGGTCTTGTTAGAAATGACTTATATGCATTACTTTCCTCATGTTGTTGTGCATTTGAGTAGATTTGCATATATACTTTATGAGATAAATTATGAGCATGCCTTAGTTTTGGGAGTTGAAAGATTCCTCCATGAATAAATGGTTTTTGAGAGTAAATTGCATTTATGCTCCATGTGTGTATATTGAGCATGTTTTAGTTAGGAGATGTTAGTTCCTCCTTGAGAATGGGTAAATAAAGAATTTCATGCATTTTGGGTTGGTAGATGTAGTTCCTACTCCCTTGTGTTGCATTGAAAATGTTTAGTTTGGAATTGAATTTTACTTCCTTGTTTTTTTGCATTTAGATGTAGTGCCTGCATGATGGGCTAATAGTTTAGAGTTTTGACTTTGAGTAGTGTTTAGAATCGTCATTCGAGGATGAATGATCCCAAGGGGGAGATAATGTAACACCCCAGAAACTAGTAAGTTGAACTAGAGAGTTCTAGAGCTTTTTGTAACAGTTTTGGAATGTGGTGGGAGGATTAAGACTCATAAAAATGACTCCCGTACTTAGAATAGGGGTTTTAGGGTTAGGGCGTCAAGGTACGACACCTAAGGACCACCCACGGGGTCCTTGAGGAGGACCTTTGAAACAGCCCAAAAGCTGTCAAAAATAGTCTGGTCCACGGATGGGCACCCACGAGCCGTGGGTGGACCCACACCCCATAGGAGGGGTCGTGGATTGAGGCTTGAACTACCCTTATCTGCTTAGTTCCAGTAATGAACTACGAGCCAACAGTACGGCCCGTCAACCCACCCACGGTACATGGGTGGGGGTGACGTAGGTGCAAGCAGTTTTTAAGATTTTAGTTTTAGTTAGGTGTTTAGGGAATTAATTAAGTAATTAGTTAGGGGTTAGGGAGGTCGGTTAATGAGTTATTAAACCACCTATAAATACCTAATAAGACCCTAAACTAACTCATTAATTCATTCATCTAAGAACACACTTCCTCTAAACAAATTCTCTCTCTAGAAGTGAAGAAGAAGAAGAAAAAGAAGAGAAGAGAAGAGAGCAGCAAACTAGGTCGATTTCCTCCATTGATTAAAACTTTATTAGGGCTTTTAAAGGAGGTATTTAGCTTAATCATTTATGGGTTCTTCCACCCATAGAGCCCCCTAGGTTTTTCCCCAATTGTGAAGTCAAAAACTCAATATAGCTAGGGTTTCCTTCTACATAGTGTGTAGGGTTTAGGTATGATTCCAATCTAGTGGATAATACCATATTATGATTGTATTGGCATTGATTTATGATGTTATGATGAATTCGTGTGATTTCTATGGTAAACCCTAGTCTGTTTTATGAATGTGATATTTTGTGGGTTTATGCCATTAGAGGTGAAGTTGAAGGTTTATAGGTGATCTTCTTAAAACAATGTCATGTGTATTAATTGTTCAATATTAGGAATACCTAGACATGAATTGAACTAGACTCAGTACTACATGATTGATCTTGACTTGTAAAGTTGGAATTGAACCTTTAGGATGAATTATGGCTAGAATCACCTAGTAATGAATAAAGTGATTGAATTCCTTGTAATCTCGGTTCATAATATGTCTCTATGATGAAGAGTTATTGAGAATGAAGACTTATAGTTGTGAATGTTCATCATTAGGGCTTTATAGGGAAGCTAATACGATTAACTATAGATGCTACGGATTTGAGAGTAAAATCTACATATGAATTCAAGGTCAATAAATATAATTGTGATCAAACATCTTTACCTACCTAATTCACCTTATGAATCATAGATGGTAGGAAGTGATAGAATCACTTAAGTCATTATGGTATCCTTGTCTAATATATAATTCTAGACATGATTTTAGTAATGAAGATGAACTTAACATGAAAGACTTCTCACATAGTACGGGTTCTAGGGTTGAAGAGATTCTCGTACCTAATTGAACCTAAGACTATAGAGCCTTTATACCTAGGTCATGGATGGTGATAGTTTCTCACACATGGTCGAAAAGAGGTATTAGCATGGATTAAATGTCAAGAACATCTTTCCTTTAAATTGAGTCAAAGTAGAGACTTAATGATTATCTAGTGGGATTAAGGTCTATTACCGAGTGGATATTGAAATGGGATGCAAGTTCCCACCTAGTTGAGTTTGGGTTTCTATGAAGGTTCCACCTAGAAGAATCCAAATTTCTCAAAGTCTATCTCATGGGATGAAAGCCTTCACCTAAAGGAGTTTTGGGTTTCTTGTAGTAATCTGCATATGTCATAACGACATGCCCCATAGGAAAGTTAGCTAGTGGATCCAACTAAGCTAACAAGCCGGTTCTACCTTAGGCAAGTGGACCAACCCTTGATGGTGTGGGTAACACCTTGAAGAGATCATGTGATAGCTAATATGTTCTCATGTCGGTTAAGGCCATATCCCAATTAAACAATATTAGTAATGAACTAATTTTGTGCTCAATGTAGCATTTCCTAGGGTTCAAACCTCATGGGCTAAGATTATGCATAATGTAGCATCTCCTAGAGTCCAATGAAAGTAGTGGTCTAAGATTGTGCTTGAAGGAGCATCTCCTAGAGATCAACTTAATGAACTAAGATTATGCTTTAAGTAGCATTTCCTAGAGTTCAACATGATGAACTAAGATGTACTTAATGTATTATCTCCTAGGGTTCAAAGTAATAAGGAACTAAGATAGGCTTAGTGAAGTACCTCATAGTGTTCCTAAGTATAAATGGACTTACCCATACTGAAGGTAGTATCTCTTAGGGTCCGTGTTAATAATGAACCTAGACATGCTAAAAGAAGTATCTCATAGGGTTAAATCTAATAATAAACTTAGATGTGCTTAAAGTAGTACCTCATAGTGTTCTAAGGTCTAACGAGAGGAACTAGGTTCCAACCCAAGAAGCATTAAAATGAGGACGTAAAGGTGAACTAAGATCATGATTAATGTAGAATCTCTTAGAGTTCCAACATGATGAACTAAGATGTACCTTGTATAGTATCTCTTAGAGTTCAAAACAATGAGGAACTAAGATAGACTTAGAAAAAGGTCTCCTAATGTTCCTATGCTTTCAAAAGGGGCTAGTCCCAAATAAAGGAACATGAGTATGATGACCTAAAGAAGTACTTAGTATGAGTAGTATTACGGGATGCCACTCATGCATTGCACAGGTATGACTTAAGGTTGCCTTATGAGTGTTGTCTTACATGAGTTATGCTTAGATATGATTGTTTTATAGTTGGCTTCCTTGATATGATATGATTGACTAAGGGTGATAGTTCCTTTGTCTATATGAAGTAAGCTAATAATGAGACAAAAGTAGTGTAAATATGACTATGATGACTTCAAGGTTATGCTTAGTATGAAGGGTAGTATGGGATGCCTTTTATATATTGCACAAGTGTGCTTTGAGGTTACTAAGGAGTATGGTTCCCTTATGGTAGAAATGCTTAAGACTTGACTATTTATATAGGCTATGATTAAGATGACCAAAAACGGATACTTGGCTTGGGTGGTATTTTGGGATGCTATTCATGCTTTGCACTTGTATGATGTTGAGGTTCTTGAGAATGGTTCTATTATGGTATTGATAACTAAGAGTAAATTATGCTTATTATGATTACGACTTATCTCCTATGCTCACAACTATGTCTTAAATTGACTTATAATTATATGATTTTTATGTTGGATATTATGCTATGACTATATTATTATCTCTTATGCTTATGTCTTATGTTGACTAACTATTTTGTGATGCTCTTATGATGTTATGCTAGCTATCATACTTGGTACATTTTGTACTAACACATACTTTTCCTACATTCTAATCAAATGTAGGGTTTGGAGACTTGAGTGCTATCTTGAAGCTAGGTTTCTTAAGGAGCTAAGGTGTTGAAGATCTTGGTGAGTCCTCTTAGCTTCGAGGACAACACCAGCATTTCCTTTATGTATTTTATTTTCATGTTGAGACTATTGTATGGGCTATTTCCCTAGAGTTTATTCTTAAAAGTTGTATTAGATGGTTTGACACAAAGTATATAAAGACTTCAGCTTGCTTTTATAAAAATGACTTAGATTGTAACATTTTCAATTTCCCGTATTTTCCTATTACTTACGTTTGTGATATGCTAAGGGCTTGTATGAGACCCCTTTCGGGGTCAAGTACGTCATGCTACTTCTAGGGTATACCCCGGGGTCGTGACAACAACCCAAGCTAAGCATACATTTTTGGTCATCTTAAGCATAGTTTATATACATGGTCAAGTCTTTAAGCTTTTCTATCATAAGGGCACCATACACCTAAGTAACCTCAAAGCACACCTGTGCAATTTAAGAAAGGCATCCCATACTACCCTTTACAATAAGCATACCCTTGAATTCATCCTAGTCATACTTACCCTCCTTTGGTCCCATTATTTTCCTACATCTTACAGACAATGGAACTATCACCTTTAGTCAATCATATCATGGAAGGCAACTGTAGAAACAACCCAAGTTAAGTCTACAGTATATAAGAGAACACTTCATAAGTATCTTCAACGGAGATTCACACCTCCTACCATAAAGAGCCTCAAACGGAGCCATACCAATACTCGAATGGTAGCTAATATTACAGGCAAACTCTACCAAAGGAAAATGTTCACCCAAATTTCTCTTGAAATCTATCACCAAAACCCTCAACATGTCTTCCCATAGGTTTAGGGGTGAAAAGTTGTGCTAAGCTTAACTTTAGTGCTAAAACCTTTTTGAAAGACTTCCAAAACTGTGAAGTAAACTGTGTACCTCTATCAGATATAATGGACAAGGGAACTCCATGCAACCTTACCATCTCTATCAAGTACAACTTAACATAATCTTCCGCTGTATAGGAAACCTTGATGGGAATGAAATGGGCCAAATTCATCATTCGGTTTACTATAACCGAAATCAAATCATATTGATGCCGAGTACGGGACAGTCCCACTATGAAGTCCATATTCAAATCTTCCCACTTCTAAGTAGGAATGCTATTTTCTTGGGATAAACCTCCCGGTCTCTGAAGCTCAACTTTCACTTGTTAGCAATTAGGACAGTAGGTCACAAATCCTGCAATATCCTTCTTCATCCCATTCCACCAATAGATCTTGCTTAATTCACGGTAAATATTAGTGCCTCGCGAGTGAACAGAATATCGATAACTATGGGGTTCTGACAAGACATGTTCCCTCAAGTCATCGACATTCAGAATACACAAACAACCTTGGTACCCTAGGATACCATCTCCCTATTGGGATAAAGCCTCTACAGACTTCTTTAGAACCGCCACTTTCAATTCAGCTAAGGTCGAATCAAGACATTTCTTTGCTTAAACATCTACCACGAAAGTTGATTCTCAACCATAATGGACCATAATACCACCTTTTGTGGAATCCACTAGTTGAACTCCCAATTCGGCCAACGTGTGAACAGCTAGAACCAAATATTTTTTTCTCATTATAAACATATGCAACACTACAGATAGACAACTGACTAAGGGCATCCGCCGCCACATATGCTTTATCGGTGTGATAGAGAACACTCATATCATAATCTATCCATAACTCAAGCCACCTTCTTTGGCGAAGATTTAGATTTTTTTAGGGAAGCACATATTGCAAACTTTTGTGATCGGTGAAAATATCAACATCGACCCCATAAAAATAATTTCTCCAAATCATTAAGGGAAATACATCTGCTGCTAATTCGAGATCGTGGGTAAGATAGTTCTTCTCATGAACCTTTAGTTTCCTTGAAGCCTAGGTAATCACCTTACAATTTTTCATAAGAACACATTCCAATACAACTCTAGAGGCATAACAATATACCACAAATCCATTTGTACCTTCCGGTAATGTTAACACCGGAGCGAAAGTAAGTCTATCTTTCAACTCTTGGAAACTTTTCTCACAAGCTTCAGAACATATAAACTTGGCCTTCTTTTGAGTCAAGGCCATAAAAGGAGAAGAAATGGAGGAAAACCCCTCAATAAATCTTTTATAATAACCGGCCAAACCCAAGATGCTTCTAATATATGTTGGTGATAGAGGTCTAGCCAAACTCTTGACCGCATCCGTCTTTTATGGATTTACCTAAATACCCTTTCTTGAAACTATATGGCCAAGGAAAGCTAGGGACCTTAACCAAAAATCACATTAACTCAACTTCGCATAGAGTTGTTGGTCCTTGAGAATTTGCATTACAATCCTCAAATGACCAACACGCTAATTCTCACTTCTCAAATAGATCAAAATATCATCTATGAATAAAATTACGAACATATCTAGGTATTTTATAAACACTCTATTCATCAAGAACATAAACGTCGACGGGGCATTAGTCAAACCAAAGGACATCACCAAAAACTCGGAATGACCATAACGGGTTCTAAAAGCCGTTTTCAGAAGATCTTCCTCTTTCAACCTCAATTGGTGATAACTCTGTCGGAGATAAGTTTTGGAGAAATAACTCGCCCCTTGAAGTTTTTCAAATAAATCATCTATTCTTGGAAGAGGATACTTGTTCTTGATGTTTACTTTGTTCAATTCGCAGTAATCAATAAACATACTCAATACTCATGTAGTCAAGGCATGTTGTACACCTCATCTCATGAAGTCTATAAGAAACTAATACTCAATACTCAAACAAAATGACGAAAATAATTCATAGAAGACATTTTCTTTCAAAACTTAAGCTTTTTCATGAACACGCAAATCTAAGGATATCATGGAAACACATAAAACACACATAACTACAAACATAAACAAACCGAGAGGAGCTCATTACCTCAACCTAGAGTATGAGGAAAAAGATGAGGATATAGGGATATCATATTGGCCTCGGCCTCCCCAGTAGCACCCTACCCTAGATGGTTTCTCCATAACTCCTTGACAGAAGTAACCTCTTTATTCCTAAACCTCTTAACTTGCCTGCCTATTATCTCAACCGGAACTTCTTCATAAGAAAGGTTCTCTTTCACTTCTAGCCCTTCTAGGGGAATTATTGATGTCGGGTCTCCAACACACTTTTTCAACATAAAGACATGGAAAACCGGATGAACTGATGCCAACTCATTTGGCAAATTAGACTAATATGAAACCTTACCAACACATCTCAAAATTTGATTTGGGCCTACAAAACGGGGACTAAGTTTCCCTTTATTACCAAACATTATTACACCCTTCATGGGTGAGATTTTAAAGTAAACCCAATCATGCTCATCAAATTCAATGTCTCTCCTACTAACATCCGCATAAGATTTTTGTGAACTTTGGGCTATTCTCAACCTCTCTCTAATGAGTCGAACCTTCTCAATAGCCTATTGAACTAACTCGGGTCCTATCAAAGCAACGTCAACCACCTCAAACCATCCTATAGGAAATTCACACCACCTACCATAAAGAGTCTCAAACGGAGCCATACCAATACTCGAATGGTAGCTAATATTATAGGAAAACTCTACCAAAGGAAAATGTTCATCCACATTTCTCTTGAAATCTATCACCCAAGCCCTCAGCATGTCTTCCCATAGGTTTGGGGGTGAAAATTTGTTCTAAGCTTAACTTTAGTGCTAAAATCTTTCTGAAAGGCTTCCAAAATTGTGAAGTAAACTGAGTACCTCTATCAGAGATAATGGACAAGGGCACTCCATGCAACCTTACCATCTCTCTCAAGTACAACTTAACATAATCTTCCACTGTATAGAAAACCTTGATGGGAATGAAATGGACCAAATTCATCATTCGGTTTACTATAACCCAAATCAAATCATATTGATGCCGAGTACTGGACAATCCCACAATGAAGTCCATATTCAAATCTTCCCATATTCATGCCACTATGAAGTCCATATTCAAATCTTCCCACTTCAAAGTAGAAATGCTATTATCTTGGGATAATCCTCCCGGTCTCTGAAGCTCAACTTTCACCTGTTAGCAATTAGGACAGTAGGCCACAAATCCTGCAATATCCTTCTTCATCCCATTCCACCAATATATCTTGCTTAATTAACGATACATATTAGTTCCTCGCGAGTGAACATAATATCGATAACTATGGGGTTCTGACAAGATATGTTCCCTTAAGTCATCGACATTAAGAATACACAAACAACCTTGGTACCCTAGGACACCATCTACCCATTGGGATAGAGCCTCTACAGACTTCTTTAGAACCGCCTCTTTCAATTCAGCTAAGGTTGAATCAAGACATTTCTTTGCTTAAACATCTGCCACGAAAGATGATTTTGAACCATAATGGACCATAATACCACCTTTTGTGGAATCCACTAGTTGAACTCACAATTCGGCCAACGTATGAACATCTAGAACCAAATATTTTTTTCTCATCATAAACATATGCAACACTACACATAGACAACTGACTAAGGGTATCCGCCGCCACATATGCTTTATCGGTGTGATAGAGAACACTCATATCATAATCTATCAATAACTCAAGCCACCTTCTTTGGTGAAGATTTAGATCTTTTTAGGGAAGCACATATTGCAAACTTTTGTGATCGATGAAAATATCAACATCGACCCCATACAAATAATTCTTCCAAATCATTAAGGGAAATACATCTGCTGCTAATTCGAGATCGTGGGTAAGATAGTTCTTCTCATGAACCTTTAGTTGCCTTGAAGCATAGGTAATCACCGTACAATTTTTCATAAGAAAACATTCCAATACAACTCTAGAGGCATAATAATATGCCACAAATCCATTTGTACCTTCCGGTAAGGTCAACACCGTAGCGGAAGTAAGTCTATCTTTCAACTCTTGGAAACTTTTCTCACAAGCTTCAGAACATATAAAGTTGGACTTGTTTTGAGTCAAAGCCATCAAAGGAGAAGAAATGGAGGAAAACCCTTCAACAAATCTTCTATAATAACCGGCCAAACCCAAGATGCTTCTAATATCTGTTGGTGATAGAGGTTTAGCCAAACTCTTGACCGCATCCGTCTTCTTTGGATGTACCTCAATACCCTTGCTTGAAACTATATGGCCAAGGAAAGTTAGGGACATTAACCAATAATCACATTAACTCAACTTCGCATAGAGTTGTTGGTCCTTGAGAATTTGCATTACAATCCTCGAATGACCAACATGCTAATTCTAGCTTCTCGAATAGATCAAAATATCATCTATGAATAAAATTAGGAACATATCTAGGTATTTTATAAACACTCTATTCATCAAGAACATAAACGTCGATGGGGCATTAGTCCAACCAAAGGACATCACCAAAAACTCATAATGACCATAACGGGTTCTAAAAGCCATTTTTTAGAAGATCTTCCTCTTCCAACCCCAATTGGTGATAACTCTATCGGAGATCAGTTTTGGAGAAATAACTCGCCCCTTGAAGTCTGTCAAATAAATCATCTATTCCTGGAAGAGGATACTTGTTCTTGATGTTTACATTGTTCAATTCGCAGTAATCAATACACATACTCAATACTCTTGAAGTCAAGGCATGTTCTACAACTCATCTCATGAAGTCTATAAGAAACTAATACTCAATACTCAAACAAAATGAGGAAAATAATTCATAAAAGCTATTTTCTTTCAAAACTTAAGCTTTTTCATGAACACAAATCTAAGGAAATCATGGAAACACATAAAACGCACATAACTTTAAATATAAACAAACCGAGAGGAGCTCATTACCGCAACCTAGAGTATGAGTAAAAAGATGAGGAATGGGGATATCATATCGGCCTCGGCCTCCCCAGTAGCACCCTTCCCTAGATGGTTTCTCCATAACACCTTGACAAAAGCAACCTCTTTATTCCTAAACCTCTTAACTTGCCTGTCTATTATCTCAACCGAAACTTCTTCATAAGAAAGGTTATCTTTCACTTCTAGCCCTTCTAGGGGAATTATTGATGTCGGGTCTCCAACAAACTTTTTCAATAACTCTCCCACAATATCATCCCCTTCATAATTTCCCTTCCATTTCAAATACACCTCATCCCATTGTCCACAAAAAGGATCCGGTGTTTGGCTATTAACAAAGAGGTGAATCCGTGGTCTTTCTAAGCTTAGTATCGTCATGAGTCACACCACTCCTCGTTGCTTGTAAGGTAATAGACTTTCCCCTCACTTTGAATTTCGATTCATAGATTGAATATAGAAAGTCGAGAGTTGGGTCTTGACCTTGGGTAATCGTTAGATGTAATTGCATAATAACATTGATACTTGCATTACCCTTGGAACGATAGATAGTGGAGTATGTTTCTTTGTTGTTATCAATTACAAGTCTAAAATATGAGTTTTGACTTACGGTTCCAAAGCTTAGTGATAATACTTGTTAAGATGATTAAATGGAATCCTAAGAGTGACAAACTAACATGACACATTATTGAAATGAATGATTAGACTAGGATATTGTTGAACATGGTCTACAAGAAGTAAAATTCAACTTAGAGAATGGCTAAAACCTAGCACAGATCACATCCACGATATCCTGTCTACGGACCGTAGGTCTGGTTCGTGGGTGGATGTCTTGAAATTATCACAAGTGTGAAACCACGGATGTGGACTACGGTCCGTAGGTCAACCTACGGACTGTTCTGTACATCCGTGGTTTCCATCTGCGACTTATATTAATGGCCCCCTGATCCACGGAATAGATCCACGGACCGTACACCAGTGTACAGATCGTAGATATCCTCCGTGAATGACCACTGTAGCCTCTGTCTAAATTTTTTTTTGGTCTTTGCTACTGTTCGTTCTTAGTTCTAAATTTTTTTGTTAGTAGGTTTATAGTTAGTTTTGGGTACTAACATCACTTCTGCAGGTACGATGGCACCCAAGAAGATAGCCACCTACTCAAAATGGGGCAAGTCAAAATCTGTTGCCCCTAGTTTCCGGCTAATCGATGA